>CAUYLG010042153.1:0-86354 GCA_963573385.1 Cacajao melanocephalus | reverse complement strand
CCGAGGCACGTTTCTCTAATCTTTGAAAATTCTACAGCCTAAAACCATTTTGTAAGCAAAACTAAAGATACAATCCAGAAAGTAGTAGTATATGTATGTGCATTAGAAAGAGTTTTTTTTTTTTTTTTTTTTTTTTTTTTTTTGGAAACGGAGTCTCGCTCTGTCACCCAGGCTGGAGTGCAGTGGCACGATCTCGGTCATTGCAATCTCCGCCTCCCGGGTTCAAGTGATTCTCCAGCCTCAGCCTCCAGAGTAGATGGGACTACAGGCCTGTGGCATCATATCTAGCTAATTTTGGGGGCACTTTTAGTAGAGGCGGGGTGTCGCCATCTTGCCCAGGCTGGTCTCAAACTCCTGGCCTCAAGTGATCCACCCGCCTCAGACTCCCAAAGTGCTGGAGATTACAGGCCTGAGCCACTGCGCCTTGCAGAGAGACAGACATTCATTCATTCTTCTGTCAATGCTTGATGTACATATTCGAGTCTGTAAACCCCTTGAGGGTAATTGCAGTGCTTCTCATCTCCACTGACTCCACCAAAGGGTTGGAAGCCGTGACCACACCTAACCAAGACTATAGCCTTTGGAGAAAGGCAATACAGCAGGAAAGAGAGTGTGTGTGGAGTAGCTAGGGAAATGGGAACCCCAATCTAAGTAGCACATAGAACAAATTTGACTTTGACCTTCTTTTTTTTCCACTCTACCCAGTCACCCATGGCGTTGAAAACCACTAAAGGGAAAGCAAAGGAACTGGATCATTTCCATCTGGGCTTTTTCATGTTTCTGGGCATGCAGACAACGTTTCCAAAAACGTGTACAGAGTGCAAGGTCCCTATCTGTAACTGACAGGAAAATAATTCCTTTCTTTGGCCATCTCTCCACCCCAACCTTCTACCCAACACTAAATGAAAAAACTGAAGGAAAGGGAGGAAGGGAGGGAGGAAAGGAGGAAAAACTCATTTCAGCAATTGGACCGTCTCCTAGATTTGGGTCCCCACCCCTACTAGGGGTTAATCAGTTTCTTGAGCATTTCCCACCTGTGCCTGTCTTCTTGGTTTTGTCAGGTTTTAGCTGGAATAGATCTCCGGCAACAATAAATATGGCCCTACAGATTTCTTTCGTTTTTTTTTTTTTCTTCCCGCAGCCCTATAGGTTTCTATAATTAGCTTCTGAAGTGCAGTTGGCCTTTTAACTATGTCAACCTATATAGCAGAGCTATTTATAACACTAGACACCACATCAGTTGTTCTCCCCAGTGTTTATCCTCATCCTCTTGAGATTTTACATCCAATCAGATTGCCAGACTGCTTCTGTCATTTTTATTGTAAGCTACTCTTTTTGTTTCTTTGGGTTATTTATAGGTCTCTTTTCTTGACAATGAGCATTAATGAAAGGCTGCCTCCTGTGAACAATGTTCTCCTAGGACTAGAAGTAGAGAAAAGGGGAAGGGGCTCAAAAAGAGCAGGCAGAGCTAAAGCTGGGCATGAGGTCTTTCAATTTTTTTTAACTGATGGTGGTGGCTTTGAAAACAATGGTATCTTGCTCAACTATAACCACAGGATAAGTCACAATTTCTCCATATTCCTACAATTTGTAGAATAACATCTCCTCCAAGAAGCGGTACATTAATTCATAAATTAAGGAATTTTCATATGTTTCTATGATTTTTAAAGGGCATTATGATTTTTTTAAATAATTCTTACTGTTTGGAGGTGCTTGCAAATAGATATTATTGTACTGGCAAATGCAGTTACTGCCTATAGCTGGCAAGCTTTCTTCATTTGATTGCCCTCCTGATGCCCTTGTCTGAAAAGCACTGCAACTCCTCCCTGAGTCTTTGCCACACATTTTTGTTTGAAATTGTTTCAGTGCCTTATAGTGGCCCCTGACTTCTGCTTCCAGGAAGATGGAGTAGATACATTTCTATCTATTCTTCTAAGTACAACTAAAAACTCGACATTATATATAAGATAAACATAGGAAGACGTTGAAAGGTGAAGAAAAGTCACACTGGCTCGGGTCCGGAGAGGAACATGGTGGGAAGTTCCTTGGGTTTTCATGTAGCCTTATATATCCCAAACTGGGTGATGGAGAAGCCAAAAACCAGAAACCCCAAAAATCCCAAGAGGCATAGATAGACAAAAAGTGCCCTAATAAAAGGCTGCTCTTTCTAGCCAAATGATAAAAAAGCAGCAGCCTATCAAGAAATAAAACATTTAGAAGATAATCACTCTACTGTTGACTAACAATACACACACACACACACACACACACACACACACACACTCTGACCCTACCCCATAAAGCAAAGGCTGAGTAGGGAGCCTAAGACTTCCACACTCTCCAGGTTGTGATGAGACACCCCAACATCCTAACACCCCAATCATTCTACTCCTCAACCCCTCTAAGGTGATGTCAGAGAAAACCAAAGAGAGGGGTGGGACCTTCATCTTCAACTGGGCAGGAACAAATACTCCTCCATGCATATCCTTCTCTACCATCAGTGGCACTGGAAACCAGAGGGCGAGCCTGGACCTCCATTCCTACCTTACAGTGATGAGGTACCCCTCCCTTTCCCTGCTTAGATGGTGTAATTAAAGGCATATTGGAGAGTCAGAGGGTTCATTACTGCCTAGTGGTAAAGATGTCACCCCTTCCCCTCTATGGTGTCAGTGGAGGCTACATGGGGAAAGTAAGGAGGCATTCCAAGCCCTTTCAGCTAGGGAAGTATCAGTGGAAAACTGGTGGGGTGCTGAAACTCCCACCATTGCCCAGCAATAACAAGGAACCACCCTTGGTGTCAACAGATGTGGAATAGGGAACCTGGACTTCTACCACCACTTGCCATTTTAGAAGTTGACGCCCACTGCCAGAGCAGTGTCAAGAAACGCTAGTTAAAATAAAACATTTAAATACTATCCAAAATGTCATAATACCCAAATGTCCAGATTTCAACCAAAAATCACTCATGATACCAGATTTCAATTAAAAAATCACTCATGATATCAAAACCCAGGAAGATCTCAAGCTGAATAAAAAAGGCAATAGATGTCAATGCTGAGATGACAAGTTAAAATTGTCTAACAAAGATTTGAAAGCATCCATCAGAAAATATTTCAAGAAGCAATTAAAACATGTTTGAGGCCATGCATAGTGGCTCATGCCTGTAATCTCAGCACTTTGGGAGGCCGAGGCTGGCAGATCACTTGTGGTCAGGAGTTCAAGACCAGCCTGGCTAACATGGTGAAACCCCATCTCTTCGCCCCTCCAAAAAAAATACAGAAATTAGCTGGGTGTGGTGGTGGTCACCTACAATCCCAGCTATTCAGGAGGCTGAGGTAGAATTTCTTGAACCCAGGAGGCAGAGGTTGCAGTGAGCCAAGATAGCACCATTGCACTCCAGCCTGGGCAACAGGAGTGAAACTCCGTCTCAAAAAAAAAAAAAAAAAAAAAATCTAATATTCCTGTCATCAGAATCTGGGAAGAAGAGGAAAAAGACTTTCCCAACAAGGCCAACACTATCTAATCATTTTTACACCTATTCCTAAGATATCATTCTTTCTGTACTCACCCTCCTGATAATGCAGTACTGTCTCCCTTGCCCAGAGCACTCTAAGTTCCTCAGGTTCTCTGTTTTTCTTCTTCCTTCCTTTTTTCTTTTCCAAATGTTTTAATATCACTTCTACACTCCCCACTTTTTAAGACTCAACTCAGAATGAGTTTTCTCAAGAAGTCTTTTTCTGAATAATATATAAGCAGTCATAAAAAGAATCCAGTTTGATTAAGAAACTATATCTAAAGTCACTTTCAAAAACTATCAGCATCAGGTTTGATTGGATAAAACAAAGTTCAAATGACAGCAATTTGGTTTTCCCTCTCATAAAAGCAGTGTGGATGTAGGCAGAACCAGGGCCAGTTTGACAGCTCTGAGTTGTCAAAAATCCAAGCTTCTCATTTTCTTTTACATCTAAAATAATTTTCTAGCCTCATAATTACTTCATGATCACAAATAGCTGCTAGTGGTCCAGTCATCTTGTCTGAGTTTCCAGGCAGGAATAAAGAAAAGGAGGGAAAAGTAAAAGAAAGGGGTGTGTCAGCAGACTGTTCTCATTTTCAGAAGCCTTCATATAAGTCCCAACCTACCATTGTCCTTCCCACTGGCCAGAACTTAGTCACTTAGCCACAAGAATTTGAATAGGCATGACAAGTCTTTGTTCTAGGCAGTTTCAAAAATGTTTTGGAGCACAAAACACTGGTAAGATAATTGAATTGTGTCCTAAGATGAGAGCAAATCTAAGTACATATTATTGCATTTATTTAAATGGATTAGAGTTGAAGACATGAGTATGAACTCATGCTTAACTTAATATACAGATGGTTACATATAGAAATATTTATCAATGTGTATATAGACACAAGATAGTATACACATGTCTCTTTGCTCTGTCATCTGAGGGAGCCTAGAAGCAATTATACTCCAGTAGCAACAATTGTGTGTTTTCCAGTTCCATATGTCTACCTTTGACTGTGGTGGTCAATCACTATCTTGTAATTGGATTACAAGATCCAATTTACAGGATCCTTGTAAATATAGATTACAAAAGGTTACTGAATAAATTTAATTACCATGCAATAAATATCTGTTGATTCTGCCAATTATTATCATACAACCTAATATTCATAGTTATTTTACTATGTAGTCCTCAACATGCAAATTCAATATGAACATTTAATAAAATGAATTAACTATATTCTTTTGTTTCTGTTTCATAAAACATATCTAAACATGTTAATGTTCATAAATACTATTGAGCAATGCACTACATACTTTCTTTTTCTTTCTTTTCTTTTTTTCTGAGACGGAGTTTCACGCTTATTGTCCAGGCTTGAGTGCAATGGCACTATCCCGGATCACTGCAACTTCTGCCTCCTGGGTTCAAGCAATTCTCCTCCTTCAGCCTCCCAAGTAGCTGGGATTATGGTGTGCACCACCACACCTGGCTAATTTTGTATTTTTTTTAGTAGAGATAAGGTTTCACCATGTTGGTCAGGCTGTTCTCAAACTCCCGACCTCAAGTGATCCACCCATGCCAGCCTCCCAAAGTGCTGGGATTACAGGCATGAGCCACCGTGCCCAGCATACTTTCTAATATGGCATGATAGTAAGGAGACTGAGACTTACCTCTTTGGATGATGTCTATGGTGTAAAGGTGTTACAAATTCCCATAAATCCCCGTTACAGTCCATCTTGATAATTTCGTTCCTCAATCATGGACCTGAATTTTTATGCTCTCTGAGTATGGAAAGACAAAATCATCCTTACTTTTTTGCTAGTTATATAACTAGTAAAAAAAAAACTAACTAGCATAAGAATTAATAACATTAGAAAGGGATGTATACAAGTGATAAAACTGTTTTTGTTTTTGTTTTTAGACAGAGTTTCACTCTTGGTGCCCAGGTTAGAGTGCAATGGCACAATCTTGGCTCACTGCAACTTCTGCCTCTCATGTTCAAGCGATTCTCCTGCCTCAGCCTCCCAAGTCGCTGGGATTACAGGCACCTACCACCACGCCCAGCTAATTTTTGGTATTTTAAGTAGAGATAGGGTTTTACCATGTTTGCCAGGCTGCTCTTGAACTCCTGACCTCAGATGATCCACCCGCCTCAGCCTCCCAAAGTGCTGGGATTACAGGCGTGATCCACCACACCCAGCCAAAACTATTTTAATTCTAATAAAGACCACTTATTAAATCAGTCTTTATGTTACAGGTTGTCTTAGTTCATTTTGTGCTGCTATAACAGAATACCACAAACAGAGTAATTTATAAAAAACAGAAATGTATTTCTCACAGTTCTGGGTCTGGGAAGTCCAAGATTAAGGTGCTGTGGGCCTGCTGGCTGTGTCCTCACATGGCAGAAGAGTGAAAGAGGGCAAACCTACTCCCACAAGTCCTTTTTATAGTGGCAGATCCCTCATAACCTAAACACCTCCCAGAAGGCCCCACATCCCAACACTGTTTTATGGGGGATTAATTTCCAACTATCGATTTTGGGAAACACATTCAGACCATAGTACAGATTATTTTAAAACTTTAATTCACTTAAATAAATAAAAAGAGGATGTTGGTCTGCATTACTAAGAACTCTGTAGTAGAGAGACTTGTTCTCTGTGTCTCCACTCTACCAGCCATGGTCTTGGCTTCATCTTCAAGCATCATGCACTATACTAGTTGCTGCCGTAGCAGCTCATGACCAGTGGCTATGGCTGCTTACATACTCATACTGAACCATCCTGGGGTGGATATGAATTTCCTTATGGAAGACAGAGGAAACTTTTGTCCTCACAGAAACGGATTAGTTTCTAGCTTACCTCTGAATCAATTACTATTGACAAAACAATGCAATAATACAAAGCTCTGGTATCAGGGCTCAGAATGGAACTAAGCTGAGGTCATTCTCACTCAAACTAAATGGCTTGAGCATGCGGGATGAAGGAAAGATATGTTCTGGGTACCCACAAGAGGATGAAGAACTACAGGATAACCTCAGACAGTTACTGAGCAAATTAATCCACAGGCATGACTTCAAATAGGATTTTAGACTGACAGCTCCAGATAAAATTTCATCTTCAAAATGTGCTACAGTGTTTTTAAAAATGGGAATCACAATGTTTCATGGGATTAGAGAGAAATAAAAAAAAAGAAGAAGAAGAAATTAGAATCAGATGCCTTTGGAGAAGTCAGGCAGTCTCCCATGTTGACATCATATGTTTATGTAACCTACTGGCCCCTTTGTGATTGAGAAAGCAGTGAATCAACTTTGTCCAATATCCCATATAACACTTATAACAAGAATAGCTGAAGTATGTGGTTTTCCTGTTGTTTATTTGGCTTTATTCAAGAGTATAATTACCAGAGGCTCATGACATAATTCTGGTAGCCTTGGATCACTCTGATACTTCCTAGTCAGATGACTTCTACATCTAGCCCAATTCATCTTCATAGATCATAAAGCAATGGCTTGCCATCCTAAGTGGACATTAGAACTTTTTCAAAATATGAAAGTCCAGTCATCTAAAAGTAATTTATAAGGTGAGTCATTGACCATTTGATTTTTTTTTTTTTTTGAGAGAGAGTTATACTCTTGTTGCCCAGACTGGAGTGCAATGGCAGGATCTCAGCTCACTGCAACCTCCATTTCCCAGGTTTAAACAATTCTCCTTGCTCAGCCTCCTGAGTTGCTGGGATTACAGGCATGTGCCACCATGTCTGGCTAATTTTGTATTTTTAGTAGAGATGGGGTCATGTTGGTCAGGCTGGTCTCGAACTCTGACCTCAAGTGATTCACCCACCTCAGCCTCCCAAAGTGCTGGGATTACAGGCATGAGCCACTGCACCCAGCAGAATTTATTTTTAATCTCCTCAAGTTCTGCTCTACAGTGATCATTAAGAGCCACTGTCATAAAAGATAAAACTATCTAAGACATAAGAGATGCTCAAGAATAATTCATGCTGAGAGTGATAGCAAGCATAGAAAGAAAGAGGCAGGTATGAGAGATATCTGAGATGCAAAACTGATATTATCAGTTACTTTCAGGGGTTGAAGGAGACTTGAAGGAGAATGGGTAATCTAGGAAGATTCCCAGGCTTTTGGGTGAGTGGGTAGATGAAAGTGCCATCTCCTAAGACAGGGAACTGGGTAACACTGAGTCAGAAGTGGGCATGCTCAAGGGGAACTGGCCATATGGAGAGTCTGAGTTAGAGATACATATCTGGGAGTCGTGGGCTAACAGATGATACTTAAATCATCAGTGTAGATGGGGTTATCCAAACATTTCTAAGATGAGAAGGGAAGATGGTTGCTGATAAAGTCCCTGGGAACACCCCTAAAGAGGTGGGAAGGGGTGTAGAAAAATCAGTTTGTGAAGATGGAGATGGAGAGTCCGTAGGGGAGGAAAACAAGGACAGAAAGATGTCAGAGAAGTTGAAGCAGCAGCAAAGCTCAAGGAAGGAATATTTCACAGTGCTGGTTATTATTATCAGTGATTGGTAAGATAAGAACAGAAAAGTCTGTATAGGCTTTTACAGCTAAGGGTTATTGTTGATTGACTGGGAGCAGTGGCTCATGCCTATAATCCCAGCACTTTGGGAGGCCGAGGTGGGCGGATCATGAGTTCAGGAGTTCAAGACCAGCCTGACCAACGTGGTGAAAACCTGTCTCTACTAAAAATACAAGAGTTAGCTGTGTGTGGTGGCACGCACCTGTGATCCCAGTTACTAGGGAGGCTAAGGTAGGAGAATTGCTTAAATCTGGGAGCTGGAGATTGCAGTGAGCCAAGATCACACCACTGCATTCCAGCCTGGGTGACAGAGCGAGACTCCGTCTCGAAAAATAAAAATAGTTATTGTTGACTTTAATATGGAGAGCAGGTTCAGTGAAATGGCGGGGCCAGTCACAATAGTTTAAGGAAAGAATGAGAAATGGAGAAATAAAGACAACGAATCTTACCTATTTTTTCAAGAAACATGACTTGTGAAGGAAAGGACAGATTAGAAGACAGCAAATTCAAGGAAGGTTTTTATTTGTTTGTTTTCATTTTAAAGAGGAAAGAGATTTGAGTATGTTTAAATGCTAAGGGGGAAAAGTGAGTAGAGGGCTGGGAAGGGGGCTCCCGCCTGTAATCCCAGCATTTTGGGAGACTGAGGTGAGAAGATTGCTTGAGCCCAGGAGTTCAAGATATGCCTGGGCAACATAGTGAGACATTGTCTCCACAAAAAATAAAAGAAATTAGCCGGGTGCAGTGGTACATCCCTGTGGTCCAAGCTACTTGGAAGGCTGAGGTGGGAGGACTGCTTGGGCTCAGGAGGTCAACGCTGCAGTGAGCCATGATCACGCCACTTCACTCCAGCCTGAGCGACAGAATGAGTCCCTATCTCAAAAACAAAAAACAAACTTCCCCATTTAGTTTATGCATATGGCAAAGTAGCTGGCTGAATTGTGTTTATGTTCTAGTGTTTTGTGGAAGGTAGAACTCACAAGTGATGAAATTGGAGATTTCTAAGCAGTGTTAAAGAAGGGGCGTGGGTCCTTCCATTTACAGTAAAATGTAACGGGAGAGAAAAGAATTAAAGATGAAATGTTAAGCGAAAAGGAACGAGAAGTCAAAGCAATGTTTAGCAAGTCACAAAAGAATAAGTGCATTTATATGGTACTCAAAACAGGCAGAACAAAAAGTATTTCATTTTTTGAATACACATACAGATAGTAAAACTATTGTTATTATTATTATTATTTTGAGATGGATTTTTGCTTTTTTTGACCAGGCTGGAGTGCAGTGGCGTGGTCTCAGCTCACTGCAACCTCTGCCTCCAGGGTCCAAGTGATTCTTCTGCTTCAGCCTCCTGAGTAGCTGGGATTACAGGCACCTGCCAACAAGCCTGGTTAATTTTTGTATTTTCAGTAGAGATGGGGTTTCACCCTGTTGGCCAGGCTGGTCTCAAACTCCTGACCTCAAGTGGTCTGCCTGCCTTGGCTTCCCAAAGGGCTAGATTACAGGTGTGAGCCATTGCACGTAGCCTAAAACTATCATTTTAAGCAAGAGAATATTTAACCCAGGTTTCAGTTAGAGGTTACCTCTGACGGCGAGGAAGGGGAGGCAGGTTTCTTATTATTCTTTACATAATAGTAAGGTCAGGAAACATTTCACAGGGATCATTTCACAAGTCTGGATCAATAATTCAAAGATATCAACGTGTTTTATATATTCTTAGCCACAGGGCATGACACTGAGCAGAATATTTCCAGCCTGCCTTGCAGCTAGATGTGGTTATATGACTAAATTTGGACCAATAAGATATGAGCAGAAGTGATGTGTGTGATTTCCACATCTTTCCTTAAAGCCAGAGTCCCTTGCCCTCGACATTTTTTTTCCATACCAACAGACTAGAATATAAACATGGAGAGAGCCAGTTTCAACCATGTGGATGAAGACAATACCTAGAGAGGTAGTAAAGCAAGGAGACAGAAGAAACTTGGATAACTGAATGAAATCCAAGCCTCTGCTCTAACAAAGTAGGACCCCCAAACCAGCCCTGGACCTCTGACTTTAGACTTATAAGAGAGAAAGAAATTTCATTTTATTTAAGTCAACATATTTTGGAGTTTATCTTGCACCTTGACTAATAAAGCCATGTCCTTCTTTACTTATTTTCCTTGTAAATGTCAGTAGGTAAATATAACTTTAAAAATAGAATAGCATGGCCCTGCACAGTGATTCACGTCTGTAATGCCAGTACTTTGGGATGCCAAGGTAGGCAGATCACTTGAGGTCAGGAGTTTGAGACCAGCCTGGCCAACATGGTGAAACCCCATCTCTACTGAAAATATAAAAATTAGTTGGGCGTGGTGATGCACGTCTGTAATCCCAGCTACCTGGGAGGCTGAGGCAGGAGAATCAACTTGAACCCGGGAGGTGGAGGTTGCAGTGAGCTGAGATTGCACCACCACACTCCAGCCTGGGCAACAGAGCAAGACTCCATCTAAAAATTAAAAAAAAAAAAGGAGTATCGTACATGTGCCATGGTGTACAAGAAGACCAGCTGCTTCCATAGCCTGGAAATATTATTTTCTCAGTGCCTGGTAGTAATCAGGCCCTAAGAGACTCGGACAAGTTGTCTGAGAAGCACAAGACACCAAAATAGCACCAGAATGCAAATTTACTAATCTACTAGGAGAAATAAAACAGCAATACCCCTGTGGACATAATCAGCATATTCTCTCTCCTGTAATGAAGCCACATAGGAAGCTAAGCCATATTTAGAAGTCATTTCTGTGATTTGCCAGAAATATTTGAAGTTCATGTGGTCAACCCAGGCTCTCCCTGTAGGTCGATCTACATTGGAATTAGATGGTTGCTTTATGAGTATAACAGAAACAGACAAATCAAATGTCTGGTGAATGTACTTAACAGGAAGTACTCAAAATCAATGCCTGAATCTCCTATATTTATCTTCACATTGGTAATGGTGATGCAAGGCAGGGCACAGTTGGCTCAGGTCTGTAATTCCAGCACTTTGGGAGGTTGAGGTGGGAGAATCACTTGAGGCCTGGAGTTCAAGACCAGCCTGAACAACGTAGTGAGACCCTGAGTCTACAAAAGAAACAAAGAAAGAAAAAAGAAATGGTGTTGCAACTGGAACCAGGAATAGGTCAAAGTTAGATGGTATAGTTTCCCTTTGCTTGGACAGTGGGCACTGCTGGTGTTTCCATTTTCTTTTTTTGAGGCAGGATCTTTCTCTGTGGTCCAGGCTAGAGTACAATGGGACGTTCTCAGCTGCAGCCTCTACCTCCTAGACTCAAGTAAGCCTCCCATCTCAGCCTCCTGCATAGGTGGGAATACAGACATGCACCACTACACCTGGATAATTAAAAAAAATTTTTTGTTGTTGTTGTTGTAGAGACAGTGTAGGCGGGCAGGGCAGGGATCTCACTACTCAAATTCCTCACTCAAGGTCAAGCGATCCTCCCACCTCAACCTCCTGAAGCACTGGGATTACAAGCATAAGTCACCGTGCCCCATCCCAACTGTGACTTTTCTTATCCCAAGGGCTGGTCCAAAGAGTATTGCTTGCCTTTAAGGATATTTTCACCTGTTTGGGGAAAAAAAAAATCTCCCTAGATTAGCAGACTTTCTGGTAAGTACTATCTTTGTTCTGAAGATATGCTATTTGTTATTTTTTGGAGCTAAAACATCTTTTCCTTTAGGACATGACAGTGGTAGCTGACTATTAGATCCTTTTTCATGCCAGTCTTGGGTAAATTGAAAAGTTGGCAGCACTTCATTACATTCTGCAATTTTTTTTCCTAACTAGGTCATAAAACTCAAAGTCCTGGAACTACTGTTCTGTCCTGCCACAGTTGAACAGCAATGTTTTTTGATTAATACATTCTTAAGATGTGATAATAACTTTAAACTGGTTTCATCAAAATTTTCTGGGCCTTCGAGCTATCCTTCATGTGATTCCTTTTAGTTAGTTTTATAACTAAAATTTTAGGGGGCATTCTGTTTTATCACATTTGCAAGTTATCAGTGCTTATCACTATAGCTCTCAGTTATTTACAACATCCTATGAATTCACTTTCTAAGAGCACAGGAATCATGTTTTATAATAATAGCAATGATTTCTACCATTTATTGAGCATACGCTATATGCCAGACACTATGTAAGTTCTTTACATGGATTAGTTCAGGTCTTCCTTTCAGCAACCTTTGAAGTAATTATAATTATTATTTGCATTTGAAGATAAGACAGGAAGTGAAGAGGTTATTAACTTGTCCAAGATTACACAGCTATAAATAGGACTAGGACTCAAAACAAGGCATCTGATTCCAAAGACATGCTCATAACCACTATATATTCTGTCTTTCAAAAAATCAGGGACTGCATCCCCTTTGGGAGTTTGAACTCTGGCTGTCCGTGAGAAAACAAAACTAATGAGGCCTCTCAGGACTTTTTTTATTTTTAGGGCATTTTTTAGTTTTGTTCTTTGAATATTTAATACATAAAAAGTATTCAGTGCTAAACTTAATCTATACCATCCATATACAAACAACTTTCATTTTGTAGGGTAGAATGATGAAAATATGTCTCAATAACATTTTTTTACTCCTTCAATTTGTAAACTTTTTGTCCCTAAAGTGATTCCTGACCACAGCTTTATCAAGAACAGTATACTTTAAAAAAGAAGTG
This sequence comes from Cacajao melanocephalus, assembly GCA_963573385.1. Taxonomy (NCBI): domain Eukaryota; kingdom Metazoa; phylum Chordata; class Mammalia; order Primates; family Pitheciidae; genus Cacajao; species Cacajao melanocephalus. Next base: position 73,608 of record CAUYLG010042153.1, on the reverse strand, counting down.
GCCAGGCATGGTGGCTTACCTCTGTAATCCCAACACTTTGGGAGGTCAAGGAGGGCAGAGAACTTGAGCTCAGGAGTTCAAGAGCAGCCTGGGCAACAAGGTGAAACCCCATCTCTGCTAAAAATACAAAAAATTAGCTGGGCATGGTGGCATGCACCCGTGGTCCCAGCTACTCAGGAGGCTGAGCTGGGAGGATTGCTTGAGCCTGGGAGGTAGAAGTTGCAGTGAGCTGAGATTGTACCACTGCACTCCAGCTGGGGTGGCAGTGACACGGTTCCACCCTCCAGAAAAAAAAAAGGAGTTTATTCTTTCTTGCAGGTCCAGGTTTTGTTTTATTTTGTTTTTCCGACACACTTTCTGATTTTAACCTACTCAGCCAATGTGACTGAGACAATACCGGCCCCTGTCTCTCTATTCCGTTTCCTGGAATATGGCCTTGGGTTCTGTTTAAACAGGGTTCTGCCTCTGATTTGCATGTCTTTCTGCCATACTGGGTCGTTCAAACCTTCCTTGGTCTTCCTGCACTGATCTCTCTTGAGTGTACCCTATGTAACCTGTCCTAACAGGCGTCTTTTGAGAAACTTACAACATATGCCAATTTTCCACATATTATTAGCCTCGGCTTTAGTGCTTTGGATCTCCCAACCATATTATGTAATGCTTGGTGTATTCAGGAACTCTTATTCTGAACTCTAAGAAAAATAATCAAACAAAAAATTACATTCAAGACTTCCTCCAGTGGTTTCCATATATTACCTGATGTGTCAAGGGCTCCCAAGACCATCACCAGATTTGGTTAGTTGCTAGAAGGACTCAGGAGTCAGCATGTGTTCACACTCAAGGCTACGATTTATTATAGCAAAAGGGTACAAAGCAATATCAGCAAAGGCAAAAGCACATGGAGCAAAGTCCAGAGGAAACCAAGCTCAAGCTTTTGATAATTCCTTCCTTATGAAGTCACGCAAGACATGCCTAACTCCTTGGTAATGAGTCATGATGACACATGGGAAATGTTTTCTACCAGAGAAGCTCATTATACACTCTGCACCCAGCATTTTTACTGGCAGTTAAATCACACAAGTATCCTCTGCCTACTACCAAATTCCAAACTCCCAGAAAGAAAGCAGGTATTCAGCATAAACTCACATTGTTTGTACAGTTTAGGTATAGTGAGTCACTTTTATCAGTTAGCATAGTAGAAACCTTTCCCAAATTCAAGTTCCCAGATGTCAGCCAAGGGCAAACCTGGGAAGGAACCAGGTCTGCTATGTTGACTGTTTTTTTGTTTTGTTTTGTTTTTGTTTTTTAATATCTAAGGAAATACAAATAGAGGAGATCTAGTAGAACAGATCTAAGGCAAATCCCTTGAGGGAGAGCCAAGGGTCTGAGGCTGGAGCCACCAGACATAATTGTCAAGTCTAAAGGTCTGCAGCCTGGCAGTGAATGGGAAAGAAAGCCAAAATGGGAAACCAAGCAGGAAGCTGACAGTCCACTGAAAGTTTTGATCAGAATTGATTGGTCCCAAATGCTGCTGGGTGCCCAAAGTTATCCCTCCAGGTATATAGGTGAATCAAGCAACTTAAAGATATAGGGTCAAGATTGGCAAACACTCTCCAGATGCCCCCACAGCACGCCAAAGATTCCTCAGGGAAGAAAGGCTGTAACTGGCCACTGAGGTGAGTGTTTGTATTAGAAGACCAGTGCAGTACTCTGAGTTTTCCACTTGTTTTTCCATTTGCTTTTTCCATTTGTTTCCAGCCAAAGGCTCTACAGTGTCTGACACGAACCAATCTTTCATGACGCATTTGTGGCAGATGCTGAATTATGGGTATAGTATCTCACAACATACAGCCGACCATTCTCGAAGAAAAGCTCCCTCCTCACTTCGAACCAGGCTGCAGTGTCCCATGCTCCTTGGGAAGAATGAGATCCTATGTTGAGAATACTGTGGCCTGCACACAGTGACCACAGGGCGTCATTATCCACTCACTTCCTCTGCAGCCAGTACTAATAGGCCCTGAGAGGCTCATCAGAGAGTTAGATCTCTAAGGAGGCTAAAGCCTTGGGCATATCTCTCAGGAAAAACAAACAAACAAACAATTTTTCCAAGCCCTATTCAGATGTTTGAATACTGGCTATAAATATGAGTTTTCTAGCAATGGATTAACAATATTTTGTATGACTCTGAATTGATAGACTTCTTTGGTCCCTTGATCTTGCTTCTCACACACCTGTGGTGCTGAAAGTCCTGGACTGAAATGGATGTGGTATGTTGACCTCCTGGCAAACTGGAGAAATTCAATTCTGAATGCCTTGACTGTAGAGAGCACCTCCTCAGACACAGTATCTATTCATAGATTTTGGATTTTACAGCCTCTGGCCACACATTCACTAGCCTAACTCTCCCACTGACTATTATCTGGAGCAGCACTGTGCAAAGAAAACATAATTTGAGCCATTTAAATTTTCTTTAGCCACATTCCAAAAGAGTATAAATAAGTGAAATTAATTTTAATAATATATTTAACCAGATATTAAAAATATTATTTCTTCACATAATCAATATTTTAAAGAGATTAACAATATATTTTACACTTTTTTAGACTAAATCTTTTCATTCCGGGTTCTATTTTATGCTTATAGTACATCTCAATTCGTACCAGTCACCTTTCAAGTGCTTAGTAGCCACCTGTGGCCAGTAGCTACCATATGGGACTTTGAAGTTCTACAGGAAGGCCGGGGGGTCACTCAGAATCCAGCAGTCAGGAAGTCGGCAACCCTGTTATGCACCCTACATGTTAGCATTCAGTGCCATTGTCCTAAAAAGGAAACACCTGGGGAGGTGCCCTGCTACATGCTCAGTAGTTTCACACAGACTCATGCCAGATGAGCTTAATTACTAGAGTAGAAGAGCAGCTCCTCACCATGAAGTCCACCTTCAACTCCTAAAGACCCCACCTCAAAAAGATCTATTGCCAGGCATGGTGGCTCATGCCTGTAATTCCAGCACTTAGGGAGGCCAAGGCAGGTGGATCACCTGAGGCCAGGAGTTCAAGACCAGCTGGAGCAACATGGTGAGACCCCATTTCTATAAAAAAGTACAAAGATTAGTTGAGTGTGGTGGCACAGGCCTGTAATCCCAGCTACTGGGGGTGGGGGAGGGAGGGTGCTGAGGTGGGAGGATCACTTGAACCCAGGAGGTCAAGGCTGCAGTGAGCCATGATCGCACCACTGCACTCCAGCCTGGGTGGTCAAGCAAGACCCTGTCTCAAAAATAGAAAAAAAGACCTAGCACTCCTAGTAAGTTCAGAATGAAGCCCTCGGCCGATATAGGCCCCTAGAAATGAAGGCCAGGGGCTTAATAGTTCCAATGGTTAATTTTAGGCTTTAAGATGCTTTGAGACCAAGAAGTCAGAAAATTACCCCCATTCCAGATCTTCCACTCAGAAACCTCTACTATCTAGTCCTACAACCTCAAAAGGACTGGCAAAACTTACCCAGTGTCACCAAACAAAATTCCTACATCTGTCCAAGCTTACAGGGCTTTGAGCATACCCTGACATTCAGCCATGTGAACCAGGAGTAAGGAAGGCCTCCCATGCAAGTACAGCCAGTTTCATGTCCCAGCAGACAAGGCCTGGGTCCAGGTCTTTCTGCTGTGCCAGGAGGCAAACTGAGAGGGCCACTGGGGCCCTTTCAAGGAAACTAATTTGACTCATTAGGGACTCTAATGGTCCCATGTGTAACATAACTTCTTTCATTAGTCAGGCAAGTGCAAACAGTACTCTTGGCCAAAAAATAAATTGGTGATTCTGAAAATGCTATTATTCCTTTTTCTGCTCCCCAAGCCTGCTAAGGGACTATGTCATTCAATTTAATCATAAACTTTCCCATTTCTCTGGGTTCATCTCAGGGATGATGGGACTGTTAATGAAGATAGTTTTATTTACACTTGTGCCTGACTACATTTAACATTGGACACTCAGCCATGCACCTGCAAAATGTGATAGAACAGTATAGACCACTGAGTAGGTTCCTATCATACGGACCCCTTCAGAGGACCTATTCTTGTGATTCGCCTTGTAAAACTTATCAATTCCCAGGTCCCAGTGTACTTCCCATCACCCCTAAACTCACAGCTAAGAATTCATCAACCACGTGCTAGAGTACTTCAAATTTAGGGCTTCTTAATAGGATAATTACCTTTAATATGCCAAACTTCACACTATGAAATTTTAAAAAATAACTCCATTCAGCCAATATTTAAAATATGTACTACAATTATGGGTTTCACTCTGCCTTAGATTATTTGGGCTGCTGTAACAAAATATCACCTGACAATAGATGAATGAATAAAGAAATTGTGGAGGCTGGGTGTGGTGGCTCATGCCTGTAATCCCAGCATTTTGGGAGGCTAAGGCAGGTGGATCACCGGAGGTCAAGAGTTTGAGACCAGCCTGGCCAACATGGTGAAACCCTGTCTCTACTACAAATACAAAAATCAGCTGGGCATGGTGTCGGGTACCTGTAATCCCAGCTACTCGAGACGCTGAGGCAGGAGAACTGCTTGACCCCAGGAGGCAGAGGTTGCAATAAACTGAGATCACGCCACTGCACTCCAGCCTGAGTGACCTAGTGAAACTCCATCTCAAAAGAAAAAGAAAAAAATTATGGTATAGCTGTATGTATGCATAAATATATATAAATATTTACATATATGTGTAAAAATACAAATATATTTACACATATGTGTACCACAGTGTATGTGCGTGTATGTGTGTGTGTGTGTGTGTGTGTGTGTGTGTAATGGAATATTATTCTGCCTTAAAAAGGGAGATCTTGGTCAGGCAGGGTGGCTAACACCTGTGATCCCAGTGCTTTGGGAGGCTAAAATGAGAGAATCGCTTGAGACCAGGAATTCATGATAACAGTGAGTCATGATCATGCCACTGTATTCCAACCTGGGTAACAGAACAAGACCCTGACTCTTTAAAAAAAAAAAAAAAAAAAAAGGCTGGCACAGTGGTTCACGCCTGTAATCCTAGCACTTTGGGAGGCAGAGGCAGGTGGGTTGCCCGAGCTCAGGAGTTCAAGACTAGCCTAGGCAACATGGGGAAACCCTGTCTCTACTAAAAATACATAAATTAGCCAGGCATGGTGGCAGGTGTCTGTAATCCCAGCTACTCGGGAAGCTGAGGTTGGAGAATTGCTTGAACCCAGGAGGCAGAGGTTGCAGTGAGCCAAGAATCTTACCACTGCACTCCAGCCTGGGCAACAGAGCAAAACTCCAACTCAGAGGGGAGGAAAATACAAAAAAAGTAGCCAGGCATGGTGACAGGAGCCTGTAGCACAATCTACTCGGGAGGCTGAGGCAGGAGAATCTCTTGAACCTGGGAGATGAAGGTTGCTGTGAGCCGAGATCACACCACTGCACTCCAGTCTGGGCGACAGAGCAAGACTCTGTCTCAAAAAAACAGAACAAAAAAAAAAGAGCTCCTATGATTTGCCACCATATGGATGAATCTGAAGAACATTATGCTAAGTGAAATCAGCCAGACACAGAAAGAAAGATACTACGTTATCTTATACTTATAAGTTGAATCTAAAACAAAAGAGTCAAATATGCACAGATAGAGAATAAAGCAGTGGTTACCAGAGTTAGGGGGGTGGAGGGAAGAAATGGGGAGATGTAGGTTAAAAGTTACAAAGTAGCAGGTATGGAGGATGAACAAGTCTAGGGAGCCAATGTACAACACCGTGGCTATATTTGTGATTCCTGCTAGATGAGTAGATTTTGGTTACTCTAACCCTCTCTACACACATAATGAGTTACTATGTGAGATGATGGATATTTTTATTTGTTCCACTCTAATCATTTTGCTATGTATATGTATCCTGTAACATGATGTTGTGTACCTTAAATATACACAATAACATTTATTTTTTAAAATGCCATAAATGGGATGGCTTCAAAACAGAAATTTATTTCTTACAAATCTGGAGGCTGGGAAATCCAAGGTCGAGGCACCAAGAGATTCAGACTCTGGTGAGGGCCTGCTTCCAGGTTCATAGACGCTGCCTTCTTACTGTGTCCTCACATGTTGAAGGGGTGAGGGATCTCTCTGAGGCCTCTTTTATAAGGGCCCTAGTCATCCCATTCATGAGCACTCCTCCCTCATGTCCTAAAACTCCATCTCCAAATTTCACCACTGAATGTATGTTAGGAGTTAACATATGAATTTGGGACACAAATATATAGTCCATTACACACCCCAAATAATACTCCATTATCCACTTCAGTCACCACTCCAACAACTCATCTAGAAGAATCCCATGCAGCCCAGAAGAGCTATCAGGTCTTTCGAGACCTGAAAGACTAGACTCTGAAGCCCAAAATATGGCCAACAATAATTGTTTTGTAGATGGTGTCCATGAAATGTTCAGCTTCGCTTCCATTATGCAGTTCTTTGGGAATATCTCCTTTTGCTAGGCATACAATGAAAAACAGATAAGCTGGAAAGTTCACAGTTGCCATTGTTTCTCTTGATAGCATTAATTTTTATTAGCAAGGAGTCTGTAGCTTATTTGTTAGCTTTTTGTGGCCTTCTCTCTGTAACCTCTGCATTGTTTCTTTGTAGACAATTATTAGTGAAGGAAACTTAGACCTAATGAATCCCACTTTGGAGTTTATAATCATACATTCCTCATGATGATAATTATTCTATATCCTCTCCAAGCCTGACATTCTTGAAGATACAGTTCTATTTCTATTCCCCCAATGGTTGTATTCTAAGTAATAGGATAATCTAACAACTGATCTGTATCAAATGGGAGAATTTCCTATAAATTACGTCTTTTTAAGAGACATATTATGATCATTGTTGCCAGACATTACTTTGTTGGTATAGAAGGGAAATTAATTCCTTCTCTTTGACAATAATTTGTGAACTTTTTGGAAGCTATAGTGGAAAGGCTTTTATAATAGAATTGAGGAAGACTAGAGTGGGAGTCATGGTCTTTGTTGGTTACCTGGAAGGCACCAATTTCCCTCTCTTCCCTTTTCTAACAGTATCCTAATTCAGGTTCCAGTATAATTCTTCTCTTGTACTTCAGGAAACACTGTTACACCTAGCTCCAGAGGAAGATTATTTTGAATGAAGGGTAATATCATCTCCCTTGCCACAGTGACTGGTTCAGGAATCCAGGCCGAAGTTTATCTGCACATGGCATTCCTTTGATCACAGGGAGTAGTTCAGGAATGACCTAAGACATGAGACGTAATAGGACACATGCAGAACCTCCTGAGATATTTCCTCTCTTTCTCTGGACATTAAGAAGAGCAGACGTGAAGGTCATGAGAAAAGCCAGTGCAAAAATGAATCCAGCCAGGCATGGTGGCTCAGGCCTGTAATCCCAGCACTTTGGGAGGCCAAGGCAGGTAGATCACATGAGGTCAGGAGTTTGAGACCACTCTGGCCAATATGCTGAAACCCCATCTCTACTAAAAATACAAAAATTAGCCAGGCGTGGTGGCACATGCCTGTAATCCCAGCTACTTGGGAGTACAGAAGCAGGAGAATTGCTTGAACGCAGGAGGTGGAGGTTGCAGTGAGCCAAGATCATGCCACTGCACTCCAGCCTGGGTTACAGAGCAAGACTCCGTCTCAAAAAACAAACAAACAAAAATTAGCTGGGTATGGTGGTGCACACCTGTAGTTTCAGCTACTCAGGAGGCTGAGGTGGGAGGATCACCTAAGCCCAGGAGGTTGAGGCTACAGTGAGCTGTGATTGTACCACTGCACTCCATGCTGTGTGACAAAGTGAGGCCCTGTCTCAGAAAGAAAAAAGAGAAAGAAAATGAATCCAACAAACAGGAATAAATAACAGTCCGGGCAGCCTGCACCAGGTGAAACCTGAAGCCTGCCCTACTCTGGACTTCCATTATGTAAATTTCCAGTTACATAAGCCAATGAAAACTAAGTAGAGTCTGGTTTTCTGTTACTTTCAAAAAGCATCCTAAATGAAATGGTGAGTTAGTTTTAATTTTATTTCACTTCTGAAATATTTTAGAGCCTTAATTCACGCCTGTAATTCTAGCACTTTGGGAAGCCAAGGCGGGCGGATCAGACAAAACCCCATCTCTACTAAAAGTACAAAAATTAGCTGGGCGTGATCACTCATGCCTGTAATCCCAGCTACTCAGGAGGCCGAGGCAGTAGAATCACTTGAACCTGGGAGGTGGATGTTGCAGTGAGCCAAGATCCTGCCACTGCACTCCAGCCTGGGTGACAAGAGCGAGACTCCAACTCGAAAAAAAAAGGTTTTTTTTTTTAAATAACCATATGGTAAAATTCAAGTAGTATAAAAGGGCAATCAAAGTAAGTGTCCCTCTCATTTCAGGCATCATTAATCTCTCCAGAGTCAACCCCAGAACAAGTTTCCTTTGTGTGTGTATGTGTGTGTGTTTCATTTCTACTCAAATATAAGCACAATATACACATTGTTTTACATCTTGTTTTTGTACTTTATATGTCTTGGAGATCATTTCAATCAATACATATAGATCTATCTCACTTTTTAAAGACTGCATGATATTATATGGTATGGATTTACCACAATTCATTTAACCAATTCTAATTTGTTACCATTATAAATAGTGATGAAATGGACATCTTTAAATTTACATCTTTAGACAAATATGTGAATACAAATTTGAGGATAAATTCCTAGAAATGGAATAACTGGTTCAAAAAATATGCATTTTACATTTTAACAGCAATCACCAGAATTTCTTCTAAAGAGGTTCTGTACATTCACATGCAATAATAAGATAGCTTTAGATAATAGAAAAAGCCCTATCTACCCTCATAGATTTCCAAAAGCCTTAGCTGTTGTCTGTCTCAAAATTAGATGACAATAATGGTCATCTCACATATGCTAGGCACTTTGCTAAGCCCTTAATATACACTGGCCTTTTTTTTTGAGACTGAGTCTCACTCTGTTGTCCAGGCAAGAGTGCAGTGGCTCAATCTCAGCTCACTGCAACCTCCACCTCCCGGGTTCAAGTGATTCTCCTGCCTCAGCCTCCCGAGTATCTGGGATTACAGGTGTGGCTAATTTTTATATTTTTAGTAGAGACAGGTTTCACCATGTTGGCTGGGCTGGTCTCGAACTCCTGACCTTGTGATTTGCCTGCCTTGGCCTTCCAAAGTGCTGGGATTACAGGTATGAGCCACTGTGCCCAGCCTGTACTGGCTTATTTAATACTCAGAACAGCCATGTAAGGCACAAAAGAATGAAGTAATATTCCCAAGGTCACACAGATAGTAAGGAACAAAGGAATTAAGTAACATACCAAGGTGACATAGTCAGTAAATGGTGAGGCTGAGACTAAACACTCATAAACTGACTTTAGAGTTCATGTGTCACATACTACCCTGCCTCCCTACTTTACTTTAAATTTTATATTTATCAAAGTCATACGTATATATGGTTAAAATTTTTTCATCTTATAAAAGCAAGTATGAGAAACAATAGTCCCCTGCTCCCCATAAACCACAGCGTTTAATTGTTGTGATTTTACTTCTAGTAGAGACTTTATAAATCTAAATAATATGTTCATATTTTCATTTCTTGATTTATTTGTTGATCTCCCACTCTAAAAGATGAGGATTTAACTCACTCAACTTACATCTACATCTCTTCCCATGTTTCCTCTTCTAGATATTTGATTGTTATATCATTGTTTAAACTTTGTAATATTTAAACTTTTATTTCTTGTTCTCTTACTCAAAGACGGTATTTCTTAATTCTCTGTTATGTTTTTTTAAAAAAAGGTTAAGACAGTATTTCTTAATTCTCCATTATGTTTTTTTTAAAAAAAGGTTAAGACAGTATTTCTTAATTCTCCATATTTTTTTTTAAAAAAAGGTTATTAGCGTCCCTATGCTTCCATTTACTTCTCTTCTTCAACTTTTACCTACCAATTTCTATCAGTTTTATTTTTCTTTTATATTGTCAGGAGTGGTTTACATTCTGTTCTGTGGCCGTAACATAATAACATTTTCTGTGTCTTATCTATAAACTGATTCTAAAAGTTGAATCATAATTCAACTTTATTAAATTCATTATTTAGACTTTAAAGGTATTATTCAATATAAAGCCAGGAAGTTTGCTTGTTTTCAAACTATAAATTCCATTTAGGATTGCTGTATATATGAAGGAGAATGCTTCTGACATCATAGTCAACTAGCTTGTTTTTATTTTTGTCTTTTGGATGGAGTTTTGCTCCTGATCAAGCAGCAACCCTTACTTTTTAGAAAAAAAAAAAAAAGAGATGGAGTTTTGCTCTTGTCTCCCAGGCTGGAGTGCAATGGTGTGATCTCAGCTCACTGCAACCTCTGCCTCCCAGGTTCAAGCGATTCTCCTGCCTCAGCCTCTCAAGTAGCTGGGGCTATAGGTGTGCACCACCACTCCTGGCCAGATTGGTTTTTATACTCTACCTTATAATGTATTGTATTTCCTTGTACTCTAAACACAATATAATTGCTTAGATTGTACTGTATTTTAGATTGATTAATATTAGAAATACAACTTTATTTCAGCATTTTTGTTTTCCTCTAGTTTCTAACTGCCTTGCTTTTTTTTTTTCATGAGAAAAAGGACATGCTTACTTTGTCATATCCAAATATCTTCCAACATTCTGTTTTTTTTACCTATGACATGGGATTCATTTCTTTCTTAGCGAAGATACTCTTTTTGGTCCCTGATGAATTCTTATTTCAATTTGGAAAGACTTATGTCTAGGCCTGCAGTACCCGAAATAAGTTCTTTTTATTGAACTCCTGAGTAGTTCCACATTTTCTGAATTCTAAGTCATTTTCTTTCTGATTTCCGTTCCTCTTATTTTTTTCTTGAGTACATCAAGTAATTTCCTAAGAAAAGGAGTTTCTGAGACCTGGAGTATCTTTATCGTCTTCTCATGCTTACTTGATGGTTTGACTCCAAGTTCTCCAACCTCTGAATTTCTCTGAAGTGCTACTGGTCAAATTCATTCCTACTGCCACTGCAGCCCCTCCTGATTGTATCTGCTTTATGGCTTCCTTCCTTCTGTTTAATCCATTACATGCTTCCATCTCTTTTCTAACTTCCATAAATTTTAAACAAATCTCATCTGTTGATGATTCTCATTCCATTCTCTTCATTCTTTTCTCAGCATCCCTTCACACCCAGCCTCCAGCTTGTCCTCACTCACGCAAAGCCTATATTCTCTTCATTCTTGTGATTTTATTTCCTTTCCAATTTTTGTTCCTTTATTGCCATTTTAATGGCATTCAGATCAAATACATGTGTACAGTCTGCCATTGAAAATGGAAGCTTCTCCCTTGTCCTTTTGATTTTCTAGAGTCGCAAAGATTGTGTTGTTAGTTGTCTTCAATGCATAAGAATCCACCTTTCTACTGTTTCCATGAACTAGGCACTATAATGTAATTTCAGCTTTGTGGGAGGATCATTTGAACTCAAGAGTTTATAACCATCCTGGGGAACATAGCAAGACTCCATCTCAAAAAAGAAAAAAAAAAATGAGCTCATGGTAAGATCTGACCTCTTGTATAATTATATGAAATCGAACTATATAGGTGGGAATAAAATGCTACTTTCCGGAAGTATTATGCACTTAGCACTTCAACATGGTTTTAAAGTCTCACCGTAGATCTCATAGGAGTCCACTTGTCTATTTGTCACCAAAGCATTTAAGTAAATAACTTAATGGGAATTCCTATTAAGCACTGGTAACAGCCTGAAATTTTTGTAGCATTGATGCAGTATGACTTAGGATGGAGTCATACTAGTCTGAAACTAAGTGAGTGTGACTGGAATGAAATTAGGCATTATTCATATTTTGTTATCATTAGCAATTAATTATAAGCATATTACCTAGAAGTAGTGGTGTGCTAGTAAATGTTTAACAACAGACTCTTCAAGGAATAAAAGTGTGCATACATATTTATATATGTGTGTGTATATATGTTTATTATAAATTTGTGATATAAAAGATATAGAGCATACGATTTACAAATAATGATAAAGTATGCAATACTTTTATTGTGACTTCCATGTCGCCAATGGATTCTTGAAGAATGTGTTTGTTAATTTTTGCCAAACTTTTGTTTCTGTAGCCAACATATGGTTACAATTGAGCAATGATTTGACAAATGGAGTTACATCTCAATCTGCTCTTTCCCCAGTAAACCTTTTGTCATTAAATCTGACATGTGTATTTTATTTTTCATGATGGCTTCGTTTAGCAACGAGTTTGCAAAATTCCTGAAAATTTAATACTCGGCTCTCACAAGCTGGTACAAGCCAACTCCAGCACACCATCACTTACAAACTCCACTTCCCTGACCTGAAGGACAAAATGAGGACCCATCTATTTTTGTTATCCAAATAATACTTCTCTGACATGAAAATGTCTTTCTTCTCTGTAATCCCATCTCTCTAATCATTCCCATCTCTCACCATAGGAAATCCATACAACTCAGGCACTAGACAGTCAGGTCTGCCTCTAGAAGAGAAAACCAGAAATTCAGCTTAGGCAACCAAAGTGGCACATTGGGCTAGATCTAGGCTGTTGCTGGTGTCATAGCCACATGATGGCACTATTGAAACACAGGTGTTGCAGTTGCCTCAGTATCCCTTCACACCCAGCTTCCAGCTGGTCCTCAGTCAGGCAAAGCCTACATCTCTTCTAAAAACCTCATATCCCTGGCTCTTTTCACACTCAGTTCCTTTCAGTGCAGGAGGTTCTGTCAGTGCCAAAAGCCCGTGGGCATTCATTCTGCTTGCCGAAAAGTCATGTCATAGGACCTTCCTGTTGCATCTGTCCTGGCAACTTCTATCTTTTGACATCTGATTTTTAGACTCTGTCATCCATAAGTTACCAGGGCCCTCCCTGTCTCTCAGTGATGCAGGCAATGATTTGTGTGAATACCATTCCAGGGCCTGGGTTCAAGTCCTTATAATTTGTGTGTTCTTACTTATTTGTGTCTTTGTCTTCCATTGTCTATTCTGCCTGCATGACCTGCTCCATATGAGACCCCAATGGGAAAACTTCATTGTTTATCATTTTCCATAAGAAATCCAACACAACTTAGCATTTTTGTGTTTCAGTAGCCTCACTGAAGTGCTCTAATTTCATATAAATATCCCAGGGAAAGACTGTAATTGGCCCAGCTTGGATCATATATCTGCTACTGGGCCAGTGTGTGGCCGGGAGGATGGAATACTGTGAATGGTTAGACCTGCTTCACGTGATAACTTCTATGATGGTAGGAATATAAATGACAGCCCAGAACTGCATGGAGTGAAGGAGGAGCAATATCCTCAAAGAAGTGTGAAAGTATTACCCGAATATGAGAGACAGAAATACTGAGAGAATAAATGCAACAAACATTCCCTACTGGTAGTGATCTGACCCTTCCTTATGGCTAGTTCTCTTTTTGGGGATGTTTTACAATTCATGGAGAAAATAGGGAATGATACAGTTTGGGAAAGACTGGTACAATGAAAACATGTTTGCCATAAAGTGATGCTGAAGAATGTCCTTTGAAGCATTCCTTTGAAACATTAGCTTATCTAGTATGAAGTTTGGATTTCACCCATACAATTGGCGTCATCAAAGCGGGGGCATGATTTTGGCATGCTTTCAAACTCTCTGACATGTGGCATTACTTTAAATTCTCCCTTAATACGCTATCATTATAGTTTAGGAGCTTCAGTGGAAAGTAAATCAGAAGCTGTCTTATACCATTTTGGTAGAGCCAAGAAAACGCAAAATAAATACTATTCTAGTTTTATGTTTTTGTCTTATAGGCTTTTTCGTCTCTAAAAATGCAAAACATAGAGATTAAAATAAAGAAAAGAATTTAACCTTGGAATGCGAGTTCTTCCGACAGTGGGAAGTGTTCACAAAGCAGTACCCTTTACCCTACTGAGTTTCTGGAAGGCCTGATGCTGTTTGCATGCCTCACCACTGGAAGGTTATCTTCTATCTTTATAGCACATGCACTTCTAAAAAGAGTTCAGTGGAGTAGGCTTCAAACTGGATACCCACACTCCTGGGGTATATGAAGACTTCCCAAAAGCACAAGTGATGGATAGTGCAATCGGTTTCCAGATTCTCAACTTCTACATCTTTGTTTTCTGAGAGCCCTCCTCTTAAGGCTTGCCAATATTCCCCTTTACACATTCACTCTTCTTCCATCTCAGAGAAGACAGACTTAACTCTCCCCCAACCTGAATCTTACCTTTGTGCATTGCTCCGGGGTAGAAAAATCTTGAGGGTAACTCACAAGAGGATAAGTTAAAATGTACTGCTTCTGAGGAGGCTTCTTCTCATTCTTCCCCAACAAAAAAAGAAAGAAAGGAAGGAAAGAAAGAAAGAAAGAAAGAAAAAGAAAGAAAGAAAGAAAGAGAAAGAGAGAGAGAAAGAAAGAAAAAGAGAAAGAAAGAAAGAAGGAAAACAAAAGAAAAGAAAAGAAGGAAAGCAAGCAAGCAAGCAAAGAAAGTCTCAGAAAAAATTACTAAAGCCTTATTTTATCCAAGCAACAAAATCTTGACAACTCTCCATGCTTTCTCTCTCTACCTCGTCTCTGTCTCTCTCTTGTGGAGTTCAGATGCACAGTGATATGCCATTCATTTACATTTTGAAATGATAGGCAGTAAGTCTGATTTAGCTGATTGGTTCGACAGGGAAGACTGGCTTCTCCAGTAACATATTTGGACAGTGGACTTATTCCATAAAGTGAATGAGCTAAACCTACAGCTCCAAGGATTTGATAAAATTAAAGTTAGGCCAGCCACTGTGCCTAAGGCCTGTAATCCCAGCACTTTAGGAGGCTGAAGCAGGAGGATCACTTGAGGCCAGAAGTCGAGATCAACATAGTGAGACTGCCAGCCCCCTCCCCAAACTCCATCTCTACAAAAAAATAAAAAATAAGCTGGGCACAGTGCTGTGTGCCTGTAGTTTTAACAACTTGGGAGGCTGAGGCAAGAGGATCTCTTGAGCCCAGGAGTTTGAGGCTTCAGTGAGCTATGATCAAGCCACTGCACTCCAGTCTGGGCCACAGACAGAAAGATCTTGTCTCTCAAAATAAAATAAAGTTAAAGTACATATTCAAATTATAATACACCAGGAAGATCCCAAGTCTAAAGAACCAGAAAAGTACCTTAAACACTTTAAACCCTGTTAAAAAAATGTAACTATATAACTTACAGCCATAATTAACTATTAAAAATAACCCATTGAAAAGAGAAGGATGGAAAAGAACATAATGGGTTAGTAAAAATGTATAGTTAACTCAGTGAACTTTTTTTTTCTTTTTTTTTTATGCTGAGTCTAGTCAAATGTGAGGATTTTCCTGTTGAATATAGAATTTGGCTAGAGTACATACTAGCTTTCAGTCTCACCACCTTTCAGCCTGTTTGCTTATGCTGTAGGCAGGAAGTACCTGGTGTTTAAATTCTATTTTCCAAATATTTAAGACTATTACACTTATATTTTAACCCCTACAAGAGCGAAACTTTCTGATTACAATTCTGGTGGTGGCTTTTCACCTCTGCTACATATTTTTTCACAGAAGAAGAAAATAGCAATTTCCCCATAGTCTGGTAGATCCCCATGACTATTTCTACCCTCTGAAAAAGTAAATTGCGAAAGTACTGCTAACTCTTACTTTCCCTCTTCCACCTCTGCTGCTTAGATACCTTAGAGTTACTTAACACAATTACAACACAAAATTAATTACTAAGGTTTGATTATATTAAATTGCCATATGGTTTCACTACCCAAAGCCAAACTGGTTTTTTCTACCAGAATTTTTCTCCGTTTCTAATGACTAAAAAAAACAAAAAACATTGAAACATACAAAGACTGTAAATACTTAGCAGCACAATTTTCTCCACAAACAGTAACCTCTTACCCATTAATTTGCTGTCGGCTGAGGGAAAAAACTAGCAGGGACAGGGAGACCCCTGAGAGCTAGAGGGAGGGAGAAGTGGCTGCAGAGAGAAAGGGAGCTGTTTGCAGATGTTCGTGTGCCAGAGACAAACTTCCTATTGCATAAGCTTGCTTCTGCCAGGCCAGGCCTTGAGGACAAGGCCCTCTTTAATCACCACATTTAACCTGAGATGACCTTGGTTTGGGGAGACTTAGTAATTTATTGACATATATTTGGAGCAGAGGGTTAATTTTAATTTAGCTTTTCTGCATTTAATTTTTATTTTCTATCTGCATTGTAAGCAAAGCCCTTGCAATAATAAACAACTTTCAGTACAAAAATCAAGCTTGGAAAAAGATATTCTAGCTATAGACTTGGAAGGGTTTTTCTTTTTTTCTCTTGTTTCCATAATATTTTTGATGTAGTGGCTGTTTCATCTATATTTTGCACTTGCATCCTGTAAGGATTTTTCTGTTAACTCATTTGAGGAGTAAAAACTCCCCAATCTTTTTTTCAAGAATATAATCCCAAAAGGGTAATTACCTGTTCCCTGTGGTGACAGAAACATTTTCCAGTCTCATCAGCAGAGACTGCAGAGCACAGCCAATGAACAATGAATAACTGTTAATAAGGATAAAGCCATAAATAAGCAAAATTAAAATGTGATTCATTATAAATAGATGATGCAATGGTGGACATGTTACCAAGAAGAAACAAGTTAATTACTCATGTAACATATTTTAAAATGATAAGAAAATCATTCATTGGTACAGAACTCTTCCCCAGCTCAGATTAAATGAAGATTTAAGTGCAGTTAAGTGTATATATGTGCACTAGAGAGTAGACAGACTCTTCCTGCCAACCGCTTCATACTAATAAGGACACTGAGGTTACCGAGGAATTCACTGAGACACTGTCTATGCAAGGGCGCAAAGTCATCAGTTTTGAGACAATTCCTTACTAATCTGTTTTCACTATCATGTAGGAATAATCATAATTTTATAATATCAATATAGTATACCTTATAGCTTTTGCAACCCAATAAGCATCCCCCAATTATCCTAGTTCCTCAGCAGGTACTGTTAATGTAAAGCTTCTGTTTGCCTAGCCTTCTAAGGTTAATCTAATAGATATTGAATTATATATTGACTTACTTCTTTAAGGTATCAAACCTACTTTCCATCAAGAAAATAGGAGAATGATGTACCAAAAAGCATACTGCAGACCAGAGGACTGACTCAACATTTTAGCATGATACAGGATGAAATACAGTGTAAGAAAGGGCAGGCAAGGAGAAAACATATGAGTGGGAAATATGTCTTGTCTGGAAACACAAATATAAGGCATTCCCTTCCATATACTCTGATCAAGATGGCAGAATGAATTTACCTGGAAGCAACACCCCACCCATAAAAAAACCCACCCTCTGCCCTCCACAGCATCATAGAACGTTTATTTCAATAAATGTATACTTAAAAGTGTTAAAGAAAAAATTATACAATGATGCTTGTTAAAGCATGATAAAGAAGACTTTATTCAGGAACATTGCAATAAAAGTAAGAACCATGGCAAGGGGATTTTGTAGTGGAGGAGAGAGACTGGGCTCAACTCCGAATACAACACAGGCAAGTGGGAATTTATAGCCAAGAAGCAGGGTGGGGGGGTCAGTGGATAGAAAATTACCAAGAGGAAACATCAAGGGTAAGGGGGATTCTGGTGAAATTGACCTAACAGAATTCTTGCTGAAGACAGGCCAGGGTGATCAGACATCTCCTGTGGGATGGTGGAGTTTGAGGAACCTGATCAAGCTATTGAGGGTGATAGGATATGCAGGGTGGGGAGTTCTTGCTAAACTGACTTAGCAGTGCTCTTACCAAAACTGGATTTTACAAGGAAGTGCATAAATGGGCCTAGGAGAAGGTTTAGGAGCCTGACTAAAGTTTGGTCAAGCAAAGTATCTTTGTCAAAAGATACCTCCAAGTTCCAAATGGGAAGTCTAAAATGAGATTTAAAATATGTCTCTATGGGCTGGGCAAGGTGGCTTATGCCTGTAATCCCAGCACTTGGGGAGGCCAAGGTGGGTGGATCACAAGGTCAGGAGTTCAAGACCAGCCTGGTCAAGATGGTGAAACCCAGTCTCTACTAAAAATACAAAAATTAGTTGGGCATGGTGGCAGGTGCCTGTAATCCCAGCCACTCGGGAGGCTGAGGTAGGGAATTGCTTGAACCCAGGAGGCGGAGGTTGCAGTGAGCCGAGATTGCGCCACTGCACTCTAGCCTGGGCGACACACCGAGACTCCACATCAAAAAAATAAATAAATAAATAAATAAAATAAAAAAAATATGTCTCTATGTACATATGGAGAAATAAGAAATTTGATAAACATATTTTCTTGTAGAGAAGTTCGTGATATATTAAGTAAAAAATAGTGAGCTGTGGATTCATGTTTATAATATAATTCTATTTCACAGAAAACAAACTCAAAAATCAATCTGTGTGTGTGTGTGTGTGTGTGTGTGTGTGATGAGCAAATTATATAGGCTAGATTATATTTTATAATTTGTGAAATGATACATGTTGGTCTTTTAACATGTTAGCCTTAAATGGCAGAGACAGAATGTAGAGATAAAATAGTTTTTTGCTTTTTTAAAGATGCAGGGTCTGGCTGTGTTCTCCCAGCTAACTGGAACCTCTAGGCTCAAATAATCCTCCTACTTCAGGCTTCTGAATAGCTGGGACCACAGGCATGTACCACAGTGCCAGGAAAAATTGTTTTTAAAAATATAACTTTGTATAATCTCAGTTGTTACAACTAGCCTGTATAGTTTTTATAGTTTGAAAATCCCCAAATTAAGGAAAGTCTGAAAAAAAATTACACAACTAAATTTTACATAGTTTCTAGATTCAATAGTAAATTTCATACTGATGCAGGATTCATTTGTAATTTCATACTGATCCAGGATTCATTTGTAAATTTTCTAAATTTCATGTAATTATAAAAATATTAAATATTCATTTAAGAAATACTGAACAACACAGAAAACTATACAAACATAAAGAAAATAGATAGCACCAATAATTCCAACTCTTAGAGATAAACATTAAGAATATTAATATTTTGGTATAATTATTTTTAGCCTTTTTTTCTGTGTGTGCTATGTGTTTATTTGTATATTTAAAACAAAAATTTTTTAAAATGCCATATCCCACTGTTTTTGAAACCCAACAAAAGTTTTCCAAAAATCAAAATACTATACACTATAAAGGCAAGGATTATATTTGACGAAATGAAATGGTGATTTAAACACAAAAGCCGGCAGTTCAGTGATGGTGTGGTGATTCCTTGATGTCAAGGCTGGCTATGCAATTGTGGGGCCCAGTGCAAAATGAAAATGTGGAGCCCTCTGTTCAAAAATTAGAAAAATGTTTCATTAAGAGTACTAAAATATAGGCTGGGTGCAGTGGCTCATGCCTGTAATCCCAGCACTTTGGGAGGCCAAGGCAGGTAGATCACCTGAGGTCAGGAGTTCAAGACCAGCCTGACCAACATGGTGAAAGCCCGTCTCTACAAAAATACAAAAATTAGCTGGACATGATGGCGGGTGCCTGTAATCTCAGCTACTCGGGAGGCTGAGGTGGGAGAATCGCTTGATCCCGGGAGGTGGAGGTTGCAGTGAGCTGAGATTGTGCCGTTGCACTCCAGCCTGGGTAACAGAGTGAGACTCCATCTCAAACAAACGAAAAGAGTATAGAAATATAAAAAGTTCTCTTTTCTACTGAGACATCTCTCTGGACTTGCCATGGTGTTTTTTAAAATCTCTTATTTAATGTTGTTCTAAGTAACAACAACAACAAAAACTTATATTGATAGCATGAATTTTACCCTTCATCTTTATATTAAGCAATGCTAGTTTTAAATGCAAGTGTAGGAACATTTAACGTGTGTACATGAGATCACCGAAATCACGTAATTCATATTTATAGCATATGTGTGCATTTGTACTTTGTTCTTAACCAGAATAATGAAAATGAAATCAACCATTTTTATTTCACTTCTTAATACAAGCACCTTATACCAACACTCTACCTTTGGCTTACTGACGAGTAAGGAAGGACTGAAATGAAAAGGAACTATAGGCTGTCTATCTTTCCTTTTCCTTCTATGTCGTGATTTTCAGGGTAAGTCATTGACTACTACAGGGAAGTAGCATAAGTAAGAAATGACACAACAGGATTCCTTGATTGTTTATGTTCCTAGAAATGCCACTGCCTTCTTTCTGCATAGCAAGTTCCAGTTCAGATGTAAAGTGTGGCCTCTTGGGGCCATCAGTACCCTAATTAATTAGTCACAGATCTAACACATTTTCCTTGTACACTGTGAGTCTCACTGAACTCCCACTCATTGTAGGGCCTCCAGAATTCAGAGCTCATGGGGCTACATGCAGATAGGGCAACAAGAAACAGCAGACATGCTGATTGTGTGTAACTCCTCTTCTCACACTCATGCTTCCTTGTTCTACTAGACTTTACTTAGAAAGCATGTGATAACAATGCATCACTGGATACATAGTCACCTACCAAGAAATAAGGCTGTTACTAAGAAATGAAGGTGAAACCTCAGGCTAGGCACAATGGCTCATGCCTGCAATCACAGCACTTCGGGAGGCCAAGGCAGGCGGGTCACTTGAGCTCAGGTGTTTGAGAACAGCCTGGGCAATGTGGCAAAACCCTGTCTCTATAAGAAATTAAAAAAAAAAAAAATTAGCCAGACGTGGAGGTCCATGCCTGTAGTCCCAGCTACTTTGGAGACTGAGGAGGGAGGATCACTTGAGCTCAAGAGGCAGAGGTTACAGTGAGATTGCACTGCAGCCTGGGCAATAGAGGGAGACCCAGTCTCAAAAAACAAAACCAAACCAAAAAATACAACATCAAAGATGACAGTTATTAAGAACGTCAAGATAGCAATAATAGAGCATTGAACCACTTGTGAGGCCCTTCTGAGCACAGGTCCTTATATGACTGCAGACTCCAAATCTTCCAGGATTTGGTTTTCTTTTATCTTTTTCCTCCTTCATATAGGGGTCTCCAACCTCAAGGTCACTTCATGATCCAAGCTGACTGTTGAAGTTCAACATCAGCAAAAGGGGTACAAAGGCGTCTTCTCTTTGGGCTGAATCAGCTCCCTGGAGGGAGCCTTCGCAGAAGCCCAGCTCTGCTTCCATGTCATTAGCCAGAACTTAGTCATGGGACTACACTTAATTCAAAGGACAGCTGGAAAATGTAGTCTTCTTGCTGGGTAGATGCATGGCCACCCAGCAAGAAACAAGGCTATTACTAAGAAATAAAGGTGAATGGATATGGGTAGGCAACTAACAGTCCCTGCCATACCAACCGAAAGAAATTATTTAAGCAAACCTCAATTTTTATTTACACAGGTTGTATCTGATTTCTCACCATTATCAACATTATTTGCAAACTTTTCAATTGTGTCTTGCTCTAATTTTTTTTTTTAAATCCCTAAATAACAATTACACTTCTTTGGAATAGTTTTCTGTTTATTGAATCAAACTAAATAATATGTATTTAATTAAGCTTGCAACAATAACAGTTGAGTTCTTTTTTAAAAAGGAGGGCAATTGAACATTTATATTGATATTTAGTCCTGAGATAAACACCGTGTGGGTCAAGGAATAGATGGCCAAAGATAAAGACATGTGAAATTATTATTTTCTTCCTTCTTCCTTCCTTTCTTTCTATCTTTTCTTTCTCTTTCTTCCTTTCTTTCTTTCTCTTTCGTCTTCCTCTGTAGCCCAGCTTCTTTTGTCTTCCGCTGTTTCCTGGGTTTAAGCGATTCTCATGCCTCAGCCTCCCGAGTAGCTGGGACTACAGGAACACGCCAACACACCCAGTTAATTTTTTTGAATTTTTAGTAGAGATGGGGTTTTGCCATATTGGCCAGGCTGGTCTCGAACTCCTGACCTCAAGCGATCTGCCTGCCTTGGCCTCCCAAAGTGCTGGGATGTCAGGCATAAGCCACCATGCCTGGCCTAAATTATGATTTTCTGTTCCTGTGTAGTATTGCTAATTAATGTGTGACTACATTACATAAAACAAAAGTTATGTAAACAGCTTCCAAAGGTTGCTGATTTTTTTTAAAGATAATTAATGTCCACCTAAATCAATCTACTGCCAATATGTGGATGCACTGAACCATCCTGCATTAATGTTATCTACTTGAGGCTTGCCAGATTACTAAATTTAAATGAGAACTAGCTGTTGTTCATTTCTGTATTAGCATTTTGCATGGCATATAATCAAGCTGTTCTTTAATTGGTGAAAACTAGTTCTGTGTTTGGTGTTAGTAACTCAAAGCTGAAATAACTTCAATATTCTTAGCTCATTTTTATGTTTCTCACGTCTTTGCCAAACTTATCAAATTATTTCCATATGAAATGAAAAAAGACTTTACTAGCCTCCACAACATTTTTATTTCAAG
This sequence comes from Cacajao melanocephalus, assembly GCA_963573385.1. Classification (NCBI taxonomy): domain Eukaryota; kingdom Metazoa; phylum Chordata; class Mammalia; order Primates; family Pitheciidae; genus Cacajao; species Cacajao melanocephalus. The sequence continues at coordinate 51,110 of CAUYLG010042153.1, read as the reverse complement.
TAAATAACTGTGAAAGAATTTACTAATTCCAACCAGTTTTTTAACCTGTTTTTAAATTACAAGAATTTATAGTTTATTAAACAGAACAATTTCTGCATATTTAGATTCGAATGTGAGATTTTTCTGAACGAATTTGGGCACAATTCGATTTCAAAAATGGAACTGCTAAAATCTGGGTATTATGAGCAAACTGTTTATTATTTATAGAGTATAGTTCTACATATTCTGACATTTTGTCTTTCACATATAAATATCTGGGTACATGCACCATCTGAGCGTGTAAAATTAAACTACCTGAACACCTTTAAAAAATTAGAGTAAAACGTAAAAATGTCTATAAAAAGAAATTCATTAGAGATTTCAAAATATCCGTAAGTGCTAAATAAGGTTTCCAGAAATCAGTGATTATGCTGAAACGTGTCACAAGGGGAACTGTTAACAAGTGTTATTTTGCCAATGGTAGGAAGATTGCCAACCTTTAATTGGCTTTAAAGTTGGTGTTCTATCAATGGTGTATTGTAAAAGGTAATAATGCCCACATTTATTACTTAACCCTGAAACGGGAACTCTAGATTTGACTAAAGGTGGCACTATGCACCAGTCCTTCTAATTAAAAATATTCAAATGCCCACATTTTAAATTTGATTAAGATGCGCATTATCATGTTTTTTATTAACAACAGCAAAACAAAAGATGTTTGTCTACACTTTACAACACGCAATGACCAGTCAACCTTCCCTTTTGCTTTGCTATTCATTAACTGTTTTGTTCTAAGGAAAATGCTGAAAATAGTTCTTGGGATGCTGCTAGGAAGGTATAATTCTATTGAATGGAACCCAAATATGGCATGTCATCTTTCTTTGTATTCTGTAAAGGTTGGGCGAGGCTCTTCATTAGTAAGTGCAAACGAGGGATTATCATATCTTCTAGAGTAAACACTGCTCTATCCATTAGTTTCTGGATTTCTAACCATGAATTACCATCTAATGATCCAGAACCTACAGCAGCACAAGAGAGCTCTTGAATAACAATTATGAACAAATAAACATGAGGTAAAAACTAGTCAAACCATTAAGAGGGAAAATTCCAACAGAAAGATCACTCTCAATACGTGTGAGGCTTCAGAGAGTAGGAAAAAGATCCATTGAAGATTTTTGAGGGAAATCAGCTGAATGTTGAATACCAGCATTCATCTGATTAACCTCAAAGTTTTGTCATGCTGACTTGAATAGCTTTGTGGATTAAGGATAGTTTACAGTTTTCCTGACTCTGGCATATTACATATTCATCAGACTGCCATTCTATACCAGACATTTGTCTTTTAACCCTCTCCTCGTCCTTCCACCCCATGTGACATTCACATCCTTCTTATTTTAGCTTATTGGCCATAAGAAACATGCAAGGCACATGGAGTGACGACAGCTACAAGACCTCTGTGGCAAACCTCATTGGCTGCCTTCCCAAGGTCTCCTTCCTTGCTGGCAGGACCATCTATATTCCATAATAGAGACAGAAAATACCCAGTACTCCCATTCCTAGCCTCCCTGTTACCCCAGTTCTGGCTTATGATGTGGATTTTAAAAAGTCTTTGTTAATACAATTTTTAAAAGTCTTTGTTAATACAATGTCTTGTGGAATGTAAAATATGAAAAGATGAAAATTATAGCCACTAAGAGCTAAAAGTAATTATAATAATTTTAGAAGAAAAACAAAATTGACTTTAATATTTTGTTCATGCAACTCATTGTCATATAATCACAAAATATTAGATAAATATTTAAATATTTAAACCCGGGCTTTTGAGATCATCTCAGGAACACTGGCAAATGCTAAAGGAAACTTTTGCATTTATTCTCAGCTAGAAAAAATTGTCAAAAATCTACTACCTCCTGTAAGCATCACAATTATTAATTAGAAGAATAAAATATGGAAAGGATATTAAATACATTTGGGAATTGGCAAATCTCTATGCTGGGATTATCACTGAAATAAAATATTGACTAAGTCACCTCATCTTGTGGTCTCTCCCTTCATAGCCTATTCTATAATATGGAAACAACATTATTGACAGTTCCTGAATGTCCCCTGTGAGTTTGGAAAATTTCCCATCATGGCCAGGTGTGGTGGCTCACACCTGTAATCCCAGCACTTTGGGAGGCCAAGGCAGGTGGATCACTTGAAGTCGGGAGACCAGCCTGACCAATATGGTGAAATCCTGTCTCTATTAAAAATACAAAAATTAGCCAGGCGTTGTAGTCAGCATCTGTAATCCCAGCTACTCAAGAGGCAAAGGCAGGATAATTGCTTGAACCTGGTATTCAAATGGGTTCAATCGCACCACTGCAGTTCAGCCTGGGCAAAAAGGGAGAATCCATCTCAAAAAAAAAGAAAAAAGAAAAAAAGAAAGAAAAGAAAAAAGAAAGAAAGAAAGAAAAAATTTCATTCATACTGGAGGTTAACCTCAAGCAATTTATAGCCTTATATCATTTAGGATTAGGCTAATTGTTGGCAACACAGACTCAAGGTATAGTGGCTTAAACATATTAATTGTTTATTCTCTCTCATAAGATAAGCCCAGACATGGCAGTTTAGGGCTGATGCAATGACTTCACAAAGTCATCAGGGACTCAAGCACTGCTATCCTTGGTGCATGGCTTCTGTCCTTATTCCAGCCAACAATCTACTTTCTAGCAGGAAACAGAAGGAAGAGAGTGGGAGGAAAACGGCATGAACCAGCTGTTTGCTGCGATCTCAAAGAGCTTTATAGGAAGCTCTGCCTAAGAATATCTGCTTACATCTCATTGGCCAGAACTAGCTACCAGGGAAGATGGGAAATGAAGTCTTTTAATTGGGTACATTGCCATTCCAAATTAAATAAGGGGCCTGTAATTATAAAAAGAGAAGCATAGGTAGTGAGTACGCAACTAGTAGTCTCTGGCACAGATTGTTACTTTGGTGATCCAACTTCTAAACATCCTTCTTCCCATACATAGAATATACTAACCCTTTTCCCAAGGTCTCCTCCAGTGATAGTATTCAGCAAAATTCCATGATTTCTAGATGCAGCCCTTACCATCTGGTAAAGAGTGGGTGTGACCCTTTGTGATTTTAGAAACTAAAAGACAAGGCTGGATGTGGTGGCTCACACTGGTAATCCCAGAACTTTAGGAGGCTGAGACGGGCAGATCCCTTGAGCTCAAGAGTTTGAGACCAGCTTCTCCAACATGGCAAGATCCTGTCTCTAAAAAAAAAAAATAATAGTTGGCGCCCAGGAGGTTGAGGCTGCAGTGAGCCAAAATCACACCACTGCACTTGAGCCTGGGTAACACAGTGAGATTCTGTCTCAAAAAAAAAAAAAAAAGAAAAACCAAAAGACAAGTGATCTGCCTCCAACACACCCTGTATATAACAGTTGGGGAAACAAAGGGTAATTGCACTAAAGACACCTTTTCAGAAAAGAGGAGAATGTGAAATGTACAGAGTGAAGAAATCTTTAGTTATAGTGTCATTCCATTACTGATTTCTTGATTTTGACAAATGTACCATGGTGAGGTACATTTATGTTAATATTAGGGGTAGCTTGTTGAAAGGTATAAGGGAACTTTTTTATATAGTGGTAAAACTCACCATTTTTAAGTGTCCAATTCAGTAATTCAGTGGAATCAGTGCATTCGCAGTGTTATGCAACAATCACCACTGCCCGAGTCCAGAACATTTTTGTGACCCCAAAAGGGAGCCCTGTGCTCATTAAGCGCTCTCCACTCTCCCTTCTCTCCAGCCCCTGGCAAACCACTAATCCATTTTCTGTCTCTCTGGATTTGCCTGTCCCAGATATTTCACGTAAATGGAATCACACGGTATGTGGGCGTTAGAGAGAGTAATCAGAAGACTGGATTCTTTCACTTAGCATAATGTTTTCAAGGTATGGGAATTCTTTGTACTATATCTTTGCAACTTTTCTGTAAATCTAAAATTATTTCAAAATTAAAAGTTTATTTAAAAAAAACTGAGAAGGCTTATGGTCTGTTTTCTTCTAATATGTTCCCTGTGCTACTGACTATCCTCAAAGATTAGGCTACAAGTCTACATTTATGTATGCTGAAGCCATCATGTCCATATTCCAGACAGGAGGCAGGAGTGGGGGTTGCAGGACACATGGGATCATTCAGCAACTTCTGCTTACATCATGGCTGGGGAGTTGTAGTCTTTTAGCTGGGCACACTGCTGCCTGAATAGTGATCTGTTACTCATTAAAGAAGAAGATGAGAGTGGATATTGGGTAGGCAACTAGCAGTTGGCCACAGACCTCCAACAAAACTCCTCATGGCAATGAAAATTTGAAGCTAAGACAGCTGTTGCTCTAGGGAGCAACAGCATAAAACTTGAAGTCTGTCTGAAACCTGGCTTTGATACTATCTTTGTTACTTACTGGTTACGTGGCCTCAGGCAAGCTGATCTCTGAACCCTGATTTTCTCTTGCATAAATGCAGAGAATAAAATATGCTCAGTACTTGTCAGAGTGCCTGTCCATCATCATCATCATCTTCAATGCCTTATCTCCCAGTCCAGGAAATTTTCTATTACAATAGTTTGCCTGTTGTTTTTTTTTTTTTTTTTTTTTTTTTGAGGCAAGGTCTCACTGTGTTGCCGAGTCTGCAACCTCTGCTTCCTGGGTTCAAGTGATTCTCCCACCTCAGCCTCCTGAGTAGCTGGGACTATAGGCACGTACCACCACACCTGACTAATTTTTGGTACAGACAGGGTTTCACCATATTGGCCAGGCTGGTCTCAAACTCCTGACCTCAAGTGATCCATCTGCCTGTGCCATCTAAAGTGCTAGCATTACAGGTGTGAGCCACCTCGCCCGGCCAATATTCTGCCTCTTTTAGGATTCTTTTTCATTTTTGTTTTTAATAATTTTTTTAAAAATTTAAAAAGTAAATAAATTTTTAAAAAATAAAATCAACTATGCTTAACAAGGTTGCTGTAAAGATTAACTGTAATAATAAGTGGGAGCTGTTTCATATTTATCTGATGAGAAGTGATTTTAAAAGAGAAGATCCAGAGCTGGAGCAGGACCTGAAGGGGCTTCTCAGGAATAGCAGGCTTCATGCTGAAAACAGGAGCTAAGTGGTTCACAAGGATTTGAAATTTTTCTCCAGCAGGGTGCTGACTAGCAGTGCCAGCAGGTATTCTTCTTTCCTTATGGGAGACCCCAAAGGCTCTTCTGCCATAGTTCTCCATGCTGGTTACTTTTCTGTGTCATTTTGGCTGGGCCATGGTGCCCAAATGCATGGATTATTCAGGATGTTTCTACGAGAGTATTTTTGGATGAGATTAACTTTAAATCACTGGACTTTGAGTAAAGCAGATTATTTTGCCTAACGTGGGTGGGCCTCATCCAGTCAGTTGAAGAAGCCCTGACTCCAACAAAAGACTGACCTCTACTACCCTCAGAGCGAGTTCTAGTGGCAGATGGCCTTCACACTTGAACAGATTTGGGGTTTACCAGTCTCTGTAATTGCTTGAGCCAATTCCTTAAAATAAATCTCTCTTTATATACACACACACACACACACACACACACACACACCCCCACCCTATTGGTTCTATTTCTCTGGAGAACCCTAATACATTCTCTGACAGAAAACCTAGAGGTTAATTTCACTGTAGCCTCTTCTAGCCTAGTCTCTCCCTTAGTAAAACCCTTTTAAGATATGTCCTTAAAACGTCACTGTGTCTGAGGAAAGCACAGGATAATGACCCAATACCAACAAGATTGGTTACAATGAGCCTCTGTTTGGATAATTAAGTGGGGAGAGAATTAACTCTTAGCTGGGTATAAATGTGCATTGCCTATTCCAACCATGTTTATGATAGACAAGGCCTTTACACATAAAGTAGGGGCTATATAAACACAGTGTTATAGTGACTATGTGTCTTACTCATGTTACTTTTCCATATTGAGTTGGTGATTTCCTGGAATGCTTATTAATGTGCATATTAATTTCATTTCTAAAAGCCTTTTGCAGCTTTTAAAACACAATTTATTAGCAAATATAGTTCACAAGCACAAACTCTTACTACTTTCCAACTGTGAATGCATCAATTCATCATTCCTTGATACTTTTTCATCATACATTTCAAAAGTACATTCTCAATGTTTGGTTGGAAATACCTCAAGTTGGCACTGGAAACAAATTATTGAGCATGAATGTGATTTTCCTATTCTAAAATATAAATTTATATATGTAATGATGACCCATTTACATGGGTAAACTAGAGCTTTATGTAAGTGAGAAAGAAGAGATATCTAAGTTATGATTTTTCTAGTGTTGAATAAGAATTTTACAACAGGTATAAGCCTTTCAGTATAAAGTAATAATTATTTCTCCACTAAAGATAATATGTAGCTTGTGCATTCAGATGTTTTTGATCACTGAAAGCATACTGCTTTATTTTTAGCTTTTGCATTCTAAAGAGTTGAAATAGTTTTATGAACTCTCTCATTAATCTTCACAATATTCCCTTGAGCTATAATGGGAATCAGCCATTATTTTTGGGTAACATAAGGATAATGTAATATATATTTATATTTATTAATATAAGTATTAATATGCTATATGAAGAATATACACATACTCTGAGTATGCTTAGTTCTTAACATTTTTACTTAGACACAGGTTAAGTAACAGGGCCAAGTAAATGAACATCTTTCATGAAATCTTTACCACTGATATCTCACATGCATATGAAGGTCTAAAGACATTTAGTCTTGGCTGGGCACAGTGGCTCACACCAGTAATCCCAGCACTTTGGGAGGCAGGCGGGTGGATCACTTGAGGTCAGGAGTTCAAGACTAGCCTGGCCAACATGGCGAAGCCCTGTCTCTACTAAAAATATCAAAATTAGGCAGGTGTGATGGCAGGCGCCTGTAATTCCAGCTCCTTGGGAGGCTGAGACACGAGAATCGCTTGAACCTGAAAGGCAAAGGTTGCAGTGAGCCAAGATCATGCCATTGCACTCCAGCTTGGATGAAAGAGCAAGATTCTGACTCAAAAAGAAAAAAAATAAAAGACATTTAGTCTTGATTACATTCTTGATTACATTTGTATTAAACACACATACAAAACAGTACTATATTTTTCCTATGCATACAACGCAAGGAAATAATCTGGAAGAATGCACATTTAACTAATAACAGCAAACACCTTTGGAAAAGTAGTGCTTGCATTAAGATAGAAGTAGTGTTCATAGAGACTTTAGTTTTATCTATTACATATATAAACTCCTGGCCTCAAGGGATCCTTCTGCCTCAGTGTCTTGAGTGACTGGGACTACAGGTGTGTGCTACCATACCCAGCTGTTTTTTACAAGAAGCTAAGTTATGTATTGTTTTAATAATTAATTTAAAAAAATTTCCATCCCACCCAGGATGAGGCAGGAGAGTAAGGTCTAGAGGCAGAGAACCTAAGGCTGATTCATGCTGACTTCCTAGAACTGAATCAAAAGGAAAACGCCAACTTTCCACACCCAAGTAACAAAAGTATCAGAGGCTACTTCCTTTGTAACACCCCTCACCTTCTGTGTTGCAGATGAAAAATGGAAAATACCTCTGATTGGTACCCTCCTGCAACCAATCAGATGTTTGCATAGGCTATAACTTTGTAATTTCACTTCAGACTCTGACTGGTTTCCTTGCACCAGAAAATTCTGTAACCAGTGATCTTGAGCCACTTGCTGGAGCCTGCTCCCACTCTGTGGAGTGAACTTTCATTTCAATAAATCTGTGCTTTTGTTTTTGCTTTGTTTGTGCACTTTGTCCAATTCTTTGTTTAAAACACCAAGAACTTGGACATCTTCCACCAGTAATAAATAGGCAGGCATAATGAAAATAATTTGCAAAATGAAAATGCTTAATGGGCTGTTCTTCCTCTTTGCAAGATAGAATTGCAAACAGCCCATCACCTAGGTCCCTATAATCCTATATCACCACTTGTGACCCTGGCCACCCAGTACCCAGTTTTAGAGATTCTTCTTACCACAAAGGAATGGGTGTTATGGAAATTTGTATGTGAGGCTCCCTTATACATCTATGATGGCTGAGAAAGAATAAGTAACATATGCACCCCTTAAAGCTCTGTTTGCAGTTTTGTTATGAATAATAATCTGGGTTTAAGTAACAGTTATTTATTCAGTGCCTATTTGGTATCTAGGACCAGGGTAAACATTGGACATATAAAGATGCATGAAAGTGTTCTTGTTTTTAATGAAAAGTGGAAAGAGTAGGCAGACATAAACAAAAGAATGAAAATATAGTGAGAGGAAAGCTAATGGAAGTCTGGGTCAAATGCTTGGGCAACACAGAGGATGGGGTAACTAGTAGTGCAGAGGATAAAGGTGAAGAAGAAATCAGGGAAGATTCATAGTGATAGTTAAGTTGATTCTTGAAGCAAGAGTACGTGTGTCCTAGGCAACGAAGAAAATGAGCATAACCAGGCAAAAGAATTGTTAGTCTCACTAATCAAAGATCATCAGAAGTACCTGTTGATTATTCAAAGCTGGATTTATTACGCATACTGAGCAAGGCAGAGCACGACTGTGATGGTGTCTCAAAAGGAAGGAGTCAGGAAAGGGAACTTGGGTAGGGACTGCAGTTAATCAAAAGGTGGTTTGAGGCGGCAGGTAGTAAAAGTGGTCTCCGCAGGGGTTGGTCAGAATATGTAAATGAAGTGGGCTGTTAGAAGAGTCAGTGGTCCTATCTGCACAAGATATGAGTCTGCAAAATTTTAGTTAAGTCAGTTTATCTACATTCTTACTTGGAAAATGTGAATCTGAAGGAGATAGGGTTAATTTGATCTTAGATTATGTGTGTGGCACATTATGGCTTGGTGCAGTTTATCCGTTTTGTGAGTCATGGTGCATTTTCCAAGTTGCATTTCTGTTTCATTTCTAGGATCCATTTGTGCACTAAATATAAGGCCATGACCTGAGTAATGTGTCACATGAAAATAATGACTCAGACTGGATGCCAGCCTGGGGCCAGGGCAGTGATCCATCACAGACAGCTTTTTGTTTCTCGTGGCCCAGCAGGTCCATGGGACTGTATGGGGCAGAAGTATCAATCATAGCTTCACTTGTATGTCAGGAAGGCAAGCACAAATCTGTGAGATTTCTAGTGTAAACAGGTTGTCAAAGCAAAGAAAGCCTGAGATGAGGATCTTGAGCCAGAGTATGAAAAGAACAAACAATAGTGATTTAAGTTGAACAAGTGTGATTCCTAGTGATGTGTTTGCCTATAATACCAGAGGTCAAGAAGACTGTCAGAAAATCACACCCCAGATAAGAACTACGTAGTCTCTGAAGACCTTTCCAAATTCAAAACTTAATGAACCAAAAGGATGAAAGTAGAAAATGGAAAGGTAGAACCAATGGACATAAGGTTAAGCAAATGGTCATAAAACACGTACAATTTCACCAAGTGCAACTTCCTATCCACTCATTGCAACATCTGCTCGACAGGGGTCATTTGTCTTCTGCATGGACAACTTTCAAAGTGGTTATATATTACTTTATAATGTGTCCATTTTGCATGTGTGTATGTGTAGGGGGGTACAGTTTTAATCATTAACTGAGGTAAAACCGGATTATCTGTAATTTCTGCTCATTAATTCCTCCTTGGGAACTATATGGCACATATCTTACCTTCCACACAATAGAAGCCTGCAAATATTTCAAGAAAGTAACCAGTATTATTGTCTCCACAATGTGATTCTTATTCTTGGCTAAAGGTTTATTTAAAAAATTTCTTGGCCAGGCATGGTGGCTCAATGCCTATAATACCAGCCCTTTGGGAGGCCAAGATGGGAGAATTGCTTAAGGCCAGGAATTTGAGACCAGTTTGGTCAACATAGTGAGACACTGACTCTACCAAAAAAAAAAAAAAAACTACTTTTATTCTGATAATTTTTGTCATGTAAATATAGGAATAAATTATAAACACATATGTAAATCTTGACTTTCATAGTTTTAATATTGATAAATATTTTTAACAGTGAATAAACTTTTTATTTTAGAATAATATTAGATTGATATAAAAGGTACAAGAATATTACAACAAGTTCTCACATACCCTACACCTAATTTCCTCTATTTTTTTTTTTTTTGAGACAGAGTCTCGTTCTGTCGCCCAGGCTGGAGTGCAATGGCGTGATCTTGGCTTACTGCAACCTTCGCCTCCCAGGTTCAAGTGATTCTTTTGCCTTAGCCTCATGAGTAGCTGGGATTACAGGCATGTGCCACCACACTCAGCTAATTTTTCTATTTTTAGTAGAGACAGGGTTTCACCATGTTGGTCAGGCTGGTCTTGAACTCCTGACGTTGTGATCCACCCACCTCAGCCTCCCAAAGTGCTGGGATTATAGGCGTGAGCCACTGCTCCTGGTCACCTAATTTCCTCTATTATTGATGTTATTTTGGTACATTTGTTACAGCTAGTAAACTGATATGATTAACTAAAGTCCATACTTTATTCACATTGCCTTAGTTTTTACCTAACGTCTAAAAGTCCACTTTTCACACGATAGTTTTCTGGCCTTTATAGTCCTGGTCAAAGCCCTCTTCAAATGTTCAGAAATAAACATGATTCTCCAGACGTAATCTCGCCAAAGAAGATCCCTGGTCAGGAACTAGAAGGTGAATGAAAATAAGAAAGAGGTTGGGGCAACCCCAAGAAAGGATGTGAGGCCGGGTGTCATGGCTCATACCTGTAATCCCAGCACTTTGGGAGGCCGAGGAGGGCGGATCACCTGAGGTCAGGAATTTGAGACCAGCCTGGCCAACATAATGAAACCCTGTCTCTACTAAAAATGCAAAAATTAGCTGGGCATGGTGGCAGGCGCCTGTAATCCTAGTTACTTGGGGGGACTGGGACAGGAGAATCGCTTGAACCCAGGAGGCAGAGGTTGCAGTGAGCCGAAATGGTGCCACTGAACTCCAACCTGGGCAACAGAGCAAGACTCCATCTCAAAAAAAGAAAAAAGAAAAGGATAGGTCAGCACCAAGGAGACTATCTCTTAAAAGCTGTACACTGCTCATTGATGGACTCATTTAATCCTCCGAACCATTCAGGAGGTAGGTGCTGTCATTATCTTCATGTTTATAGAGAACTCACATAGGTTAATTAATCTTCCCGGGCTCATAGATGTGTCTGACTCAGAAGTTCACTGCACTGCCTCGGCTTGGTATATTTCAAAGAAAGGGTGCCATGTCTCTTATCTATGAAGACATGTAACATCCAAGATTGTAACATGAAGGACATTTAGCCATTCTCTGCTGTGAGTTCATTTGTTTAACCAGTGTTTTAGCTCCTGCTATGGGGCAGAAATGACTGCACTTTGCAGAATGGACTTTGGATAGAAACAAAGCTCAGACTGGGGTATGTGGCCCCAGCTAGCAAATGTGGGTGTGAAATATCAACAAATTAGTGTTACAGTTAAATTTCATGCCTTTAACCATCAGACTCCTAAGAACAAAAAATGCAGGGAAGCTGCATTCAATTATGATTTGGAGTTGTCAATAAAGATAGACCATAATTAAGCAACCAATAGTACCCAGGTCCATACATGTGCTACTTGTACTTCTATCTTAAGTAAGTAGGACATTATTAAGATTCAGGGGTAAACAGGTGACTCTTAATGTGTATCTTAAGGTTGAGAACCACTGGATTGCTGAATAGGTTCTATGTGGGCAAGAGACTATGTAAAAGAAAGTCCAGCAGGGCGTGGTGGCTCACACTTGTAGTCCCAGCACTTTGGGAGGCTGAGGAGGGTAGATCATGAGGTCAGGAGATTAAGGCCATCCTGGCCAACATGGCAAAACCCCGTCTCTATTAAAAATACAAAAATTAGCTAGGTGTGGTGGTGTGTGCCTGTAATCCCAGCTACTTGGAATGCTGAGGCAGGGAGAATAGCTTGAACCTGGGAGGCGTAGGTTGCAGTAAGCTGAGATCACACCACTGCACTCCAGCCTGGCAACAGAGCAAGACTCCATCTAAAAAAAAAAAAAAAGAAAGAAAGTTATTTTTTCTTTTGATATGTATTGCCCACATAGCTGTTGATGTAAAGTAGTTGTGATATCATAAACATGTACTAATGAGGGTGGCCACCATTTACTGAGCCTGTGGTGATGTGGACCAGCCTCTGCATTAAGTGCTTGACATTCATTTTCTTATTTAATCTTCATAAAGACTTTTGTGGTAGAGGTCCTAATCACAATTCCACAAAGAGTGAATTGAAAATTAGATAGATTAAGCACTTACTATTAGTAACTTTGTACTGAGCCCAGGTTTGAGCCTGGATTTGTCTGACGCCTGGCTAGCAATGAAGAGGCTGTAGTTTACCTGGCTCAAGCATGAGCCATATGAGTTGGGAAAATTATGGTGAATGGCTGGCCTCGAGGAGGTTCACCACGGGGGTTTGGGAAATAAAGAAATCTTTCAGACATGAAATAGAAATGTTAAGCTAGTTCTGATATATTAGTTCATTATTGTACTACTATAAAGACATACCTGAGACTAGGTAATTAATTTATGAAGAGGTGTAGTTGACTCACAGTTCCACAGGCTATACAGGAAGCATGGTTAGTAGTCCTCAGGGAACTTAGAATCACAGGCAGAAGGCAAGAGGGAAGTGAGCATGCATTTATATATCAGAGCAGAAGAGAGAGAGTGAAGGGGGAAGTACTGCACATTGTTTTTTTTGAGATGGAGCTTCGCTCTTGTCATCTAGGCTGGAGTGCAGTGGCGTGATCTCAGCTCACTGCAACCTCTGTTTCCTGGGTTCAAGCCATTCTCCTGCCTCAGCTTCCCAAGTAGCTGGGATTACAGGCATCTGCCACCGCGTCCAGCTAATTTTTTGTATTTTTGGTAGCGACAGGGTTTCATCATGTTGACCAGGCTGGTCTCAAAACTCCTGACCTCAGGTGATCCGCCTGCCTCAGCATCCCAAAGTGCTGGGATTACAGGCGTGAGCCACTGTGCCCGGCCTTGCTGCACGCTTTTAAACAACCAGATCATGTGAGAACTCACTATCACAAGAACAGCAAGGGGGAAATCCACCCCTACGATTGAATCACCTCCCACCAGGTTCTTCCTCTAACATTAGGAATTACAATTTGACATGTGATTTGGGTGGAGACACAGAGCCAAATCATATCTCCTGGGATGTAATATTGTGTCATTATGCTGAAGTCCAGATGCCAGGCTAGCACTCTAGGTAAAGAAGCCAAGTTTTGCCTAGGGGTGGATTGATGAGTTTGATATGGTTTATTCCAACCAACCTATGATAGTTTATTCAATCAACAGGGCAATCAGTTAAAAAGAAAAAGAAATAAACTTTACCTACCCATGAAGGTAGGAGGAATGTGAGAAATAATGGGGAGATTAATACATATAAATGTAGAGAGAAGGAAGACAGAGACAGGTGGTGTCTTCCCATGCTGGTATCATTAATATTAGTAATAATGATGATGGTGATGGTAGAGTTTTGGTCAGTTGGGGCTGCTGCAGCAAAGTGTCATAGACTGAATGGCTTAGCAACAATAGAGATTTACTTGTTGCAGTTCTGGAGGTTGGAAGTCCAAGATCAGGGTGCCAGCATGGCTGCTTCTGGGATGGCCCTTTTCCAGGCTGCAGACTGCCAGCCTCTCAATGGACTCTCACAAGGCAGAAAGAGGACAAGAGAGCTCTCTGAAGGCATTATAAGGGCACTAATGCCATTCATGAGGGCTCCACCCTTATGACATATTACCTTTCAAAGGTCTTTCCTCCTAATATCATCACACTGGGGACTAAGATTTCAATATATGAATGTGGCGGGGGAGATACATTCAGTCCATTGCAGATAGGAAACATTTTTTGAGTACTTATCATAGGCAGGCACTTATGTGAATGTTTCATAACTATGAAATAGGTGCTATATAGATGAGAAAAAGGTTCAGAGAGGTGAAGTAACTTTGATAAGGCCATTCAGGTCTGTGGTAAACCACAGCCTCTTCACTGCCAGACAGGCATCAGACAAATCCAGGCTCAAACCTGGACTCAGTATGAAATTACTAACAGTAAATGCTTCATCATTCTAATTTTCAATTCACTCTTGTGGAATTGTGATTAGGATATCTCCCACAGGAGTCTTTGTGAAGGTTAAGAAAATGAATGTCAAAAGCTAAAAAACAGTACTATGTTTTTTATCTACTAAAAATACAAAAATTAGCCCAGCATGGTGGCATATGCCTGTAATCCCAGCTACTCAGGAGACAGAGGCAGAAGAATCGCTTGAACCCGGGAGGCAGAGGTTGCAGTGAGTTGTATCACCTATTATCCAGCCAGGATGTCCTTCAAACCTCCCTCTAAGAAGGCATGAAGACGAAGAAGGGTGTGGGGAGAGAGTATGTGGGTGATCTGAGATAGAGTTTCACTGGATGGGATTCTCAAGAGAGTGTGGACACCACCGGTGAGAGCCTGGTGCTGTTTGGTTATTGTAGGAGGGGAAAACTGTGCTTTCTTGGCCTCAATGTACTTAAGAACTTTGTGTTTTCTTTATGTTCTTTTGTCTTCAATCATATTCCTTTGGAAAATTCCAGCTTGCTTTGCTGTGCTGAGTAACAATGTTCTTTTGTTCATGTCTAAGCCAGAGAGTTTCTCTGCCAAGATAGAGGAAAGAGTGCAATGGGATAGGGGTGGGCATGGAGTTAACAGTGGGTATCAAAGTGAGAGAAGCCTAAAAGGGCGAACCATCTGCACACACACACTCCTGGGTCCTTTTCTCCTCTATGTATTATCACAAGGGAGAGGGCAATGAAAAATGACAAACATCTTTTTACTTAACCTCACTATGCTGTCCCCTCTTGGCTGTAGATGCTCTCTACAAAACAGGCATCCAGTGGAGCATATGTAGGCTTCTCTGGGGACCCCTATAGGGCTCCTCCCCACTGTTTAGGTTTCTGACTAGAGAGAAGCTAGCCTGATGCTTTTTAAAATCCACCAACACCCTCTCCTTTCCTTCTTTTCCAGTCCTGCCACCCCTTAATCTTGCCCCACAGGCACCCCCAAGATGGCTCAAGCCTGTCTTTGTCAGGGTCCACTCATATTCTTGCCATGCCCAAGAGAAATCTGACCAATTACTCATCCAAAAAAAAAAAAACCAAAGCCAAATCCACAACTGTTTCCACTGACCTATTTGTGTTTTACCAGCTAAGGCTAACATGGTGCCATCTTTGAGTGCAGCTGTCCCACTACCTCAGCAAGGGAGCAGCGTGCTTCTCAACTGTCCCCTCTCCTTTCCTTGTTGTCACTCCCTGATTCCTTTTTCCTTATGCTCAAATGGGCACAAAGGATAAATCAGCAAGATCAGGACATAATTACAACTTAAGCTGGGAAGTGACTCTCTCCTCGCAGGCCTTTCCCAAATGTACAAATTTACCAGAGATTCTCTTATTGTCCGCCTCATGTGGCTTGGGCTGGGGACGGAGAAGGAAGAAGCATTAAAAAAGCGTGGTGAAGAGCTGGAACTCACAACATAGCTAAAGGTTTTCTTGAGAATTATGAGTGGGAAGTGTAGGCACCTATTTTCCTCAGTTTTAGGATCCAGTGTTCTCAGCTTTGGGGTTTTCCCAGCAATCAAGAAGCGACAGAAAAATCTTATTTAAATTTAGTTGTATGTATATTCATGCAACAGCAAAGGTGCAGAAATATGTTTATCTCAATCATAGGGTTGATGTGAGAATCAAATAAGATAGTCAAAAGGCTAACAGCTCCAGCCCATGCATCTCTTAAATTAGTTATAGCCATTCTAGTTCCACAATCCCTTCTTTGAAACCTGTAGGGCTGACCATATTCTAAAATTTAAAAGTTTTTGGATTTTAGAATGGTAATTCTATATATTATAGCACCTCCAGGAAGTCTGGAGCAAAGCCTTCTAATCAAATACATTCATATTTCTGCAGCAAAATATAAAAATAGTAACAGTAAATGGTTTAAATAGATTTTAAATAGCCTGACATCAGTTCAGGTGATGATCTGCCACTAAATGAGTTCAGACTAGTACAAGCTTTTGGCATTTTGAGATGTGACAAATTGTCAATGTCAAGAGTTCTTTGGATTTCAAAATTTTAGATAAAACAATTGTGGACTTGTATTAAGAATACAAGGTCTTTGTCCTAGGAACTAAAACCCAACAAACCAAGTGCTGGACTATAGCTTTCTTCATTGACAGTTTCTGTCATTGTGTCACTGGCCTGGCCCTTCACAAAATAAACTGTGCTTTGTTTGATTCATTCATATTTTCCTTACCCAGCCTAAAACAATGCCCTAAGTGCATCAGTTGTTCTACCATTCTGGCAAGAGTAGTTGGTTTCTAGTAGAAAAGGCCTCTTGGGTGACTATAAGAGTACAGAGATTTATTAAAGGATGCCCTGCTGGTTAACAAGCATTCACACAACTCTGAAACATGCTTAAGTTATAACCAGGAATGGTCAAACATAAGGCTGAGTTCATTGGGAATTTTGCTCCCCTTAAAGAGTATAGAGTACACTCCTTAGTCATTACCCCTTTAAAGTGTTTCATTCTGGCTACTGTCCCTTGATTAGACATGCCATGAGCATTGGCCAAGCTCCAGGTAATCAAGGGTTCCTTCTACTTTTGAATGGCTGATTTTTTTTTCAGTTTAAAATAAGGTAGAATAAAAACCATAAATTTAATCCACAGAGTCCCCAGATTATTTGCAACTATTATTTGACTTGGGATATTTACTACCAATTAGTTGACTAATTTAAAATAATGTATGGTGGAAAGCTTCATGTTATGCTAAGAATATTTTTAACATAACTTATTATAGCAATGAGAGATATTTTTAGCACAATTTTAAAAGTGCCCTAGAGCTTTAGAATTCAGAGTATGTTCATAACTTCCACAGAGTTGGCATGAAATATAATTTTCAAGAAATGCGTGGGCTGATAAACACTCAATTCAGAATAGTAGTTACCCCTGTATGGAGGGGAGATAAATCTCTGGGAGTACACAGAGCCCTTCTTTATCAATAAATCAATATTCCAAGAGATTGATGATAAAGTCAGTATTGATAAAGTTTGACAAAGTTTTATTTTTAAGCTGGATTAAGGGTGCATGAAAATCAATCTCCCTCCCTTGGTTCCTTCCTTCCTTCCTTCCCTTTCTTTCCTTCTTTTTCCAGAAAGGCCTCACTCTTTCACCCAGGCTGGAGTGCAGTGGCATGATCATGGCTCATTGCAGTCTCGACCTCCCTGGCTCAGGTGATCCTCCCACCTCAGCCACCCAAGTAGCTAGGACTACAGGCACATGACACCAAAGTCAGCTAATTTTTGTAGTTTTTTAGAGATAGGCTTTTGTCCTGTTGCCCAGGCTGGATCCTGGGCTCCAGTGATCTGCCCGCCTCAACCTCTCAAAGCGCTGGGACTACAGGTGTGAGCTACCATACCTGGCATTTATTATTCTTTATGCTTTCTTGAAAGTCTGAAATATTTCATGATAAATTAAATATAACATACATATAATTTCCCTGAATTCATCTAGGCTAGGGTAGTGAAGAACAAAATAGAGTTCTATATCATACATCTTGATAATAATGAACTATTTACTAACCAGCCATCCTTCCATGTGTTTGCTTCTCCTGTCCTCCTATCCCTCAAGCTCGGAATTCTTTATAGGAACTAGTTATTAGACAAAGGGAAAGGCCTTTCCATACAAAGTCTGTGAAAAACGATTTTATTTTAATGTGAGGTGTGACATTTGATTCTTAGAAGGAGCTTGACAGCACTCGTGGCCTCCCCCAAGGCCCACTGTGGTGAACGTTTCTGCTTCCTTGGTCAGTTAGTTCTTGGGTTGTCTCCTCCCAGCCTCACCTTTGCATGAAGCAGAAGTCGGCCATGCTATCTATATTTTTTGTTCTATGCTTCCTTTCTCATGGAAACTATTGAAAACAAGGCATGATTACTACATGGGAGTGGCCCCTTCCCAGAATTCCAGCCTCTTTTCCATGAAAAATTTATATGTGAAAAGAACCATGGTCCACATCAGTCAGATTTACAAGATGTGGGAAACTAATAGTGGATCCACTTGATCTTTTCTAAGCAGAAAAATCTCCTTGAAGGCAGATATTAAAGCAAATGTTTTGAAAATGCTCATTTAGCACTATTTACACAAACTTTAGTATGCTTAAGAATTTCTCACATTAAAATCATCTTCTCCTTTTATGTATTATTACAGTAACTGTGTAACATTCCATTATGAGTATAGTTCAGATAAGAAAGATCTTTGATATCATATACATATGCTACATACGTGTTATGTGTAATGCTTGCAATATGATTGTTCATAGAACCTTGGAGAAGTATGTTTATTTGTCTGAAGCAAAATATGCTAAATTTGAAATCCTTCGATAAACTCATGATTTTAAAAATTTGTTACTTCATAAAAAAACACTGAGGTTAGACCGGGTGCGGTGGCTCATGCCTGTAATCTCAGCACTTTGGGAGGCCAAGGCAGGTGGATCACCTGAGGTCAGGAGTTTGAGACCAGCCTGGCCAATGTGGTGAAATCTTGTCTCTTAAAAAAAAAAACAAAACACTGAGGTTTTGTTGGAGTTGTTTATCTTCTGCCTTGGGCCAGTCTTTGTGGAATGGGCAGTTCTAAAGCCTTCTAACTCAGTAGCTGTCTTTATTATTAACTCCCCAAAACTGATGTGGGGAATAGCAGGAGCAGAACCAAAGTCGCAGAAATCAAGATCTGGCAAGAGTGCCCAGAAATCACTGTTAGTACATCAAACAGAGCAGGGAGGGTAAGGAGGGAGAATGAGAGACATGCGTCCTTCCAGTCCCTCTGGTTTGCTCTATGAAGTCAGAACCCTGATTTCCTTGGCTCCATGGGCAGAGGCCTGGTCAGTCCCATGTTAATGTGCACAATGGTACAGAAAACGATCAGTTTATGGCTCTAAGAAGCGCAGAGTAAATTCAGCACTATTGGAAATGCAATCCAAAATTATGTTTTTCAAAGGATTTTTTTTTTTTAGACGGAGTCTTGCTCTGTCGCCCAGGCTGGAGTACAGTGGCACGATATCAACTCACTGGAATCTCTGCCTCCCAGGTTCAAGCGATTCTTCTGCCTCTGTCTCCTGAGTAGCTGGGATTACAGGCACACGCCACCATGCTTGGCTAATTTTTCTATTTTTTGGTAGAGACGGGCGTTTTACCATGTTCATCAGGCTGGTGTTGAACTCCTGACCTCAAGTAATCCACCCACCTCAGCCTCCCAAAGTGCTGGGATTACAGGCGTAAGCCACTGTACCTGGCAGATGGTCTATGTTTCTAAGGGTTAAGTTAACTACAGTACATTTGTTTCTAGGTAGTGACCTTGAGAAGAGCCAATTCTAAAATGAAAGCTTTTCTAAGACATTACACTCCTGGTGACCTCACTGTAGTAATCTGACAATTCTTTTAGACCCTCCAAACTGGATTGGAAATAATAATAACTAACCTACATAGGGCCTTAGCATTTACAAAGTGCTTTCTCCCATCCCTAAATGCATGAGTCAGACTGAACAGACAATCAGTTGGTGGCAGATAGAGTAACTCAATGTAGCAGGTTTACTGATTTGGCTTTGATGAGGACTGAGCTGTGTAACATGTACACTCGTTCATTTAAATTATGTGTATGAGTGTGTGTGTGCATATATATACATATATATATATACATATATATATATATACACATTTTTTTTTTTGAGACAAAATCTTACTCTGTCAACCAGGCTGGAGTGCAGTGGCACAATCCTGGCTCACTGTAACCTCTGCCCCCTGGGTTCGAGTAATACTTGTGCCTCAGCCTCCCGAGCAGCTGGCATTACAGGTGTGCACTACCACACCTGGCTAATTTTTGTATTTTTAGTAGAGATGGGGATTCGCCATGTTGGCCAG
Organism: Cacajao melanocephalus; assembly: GCA_963573385.1. Classification (NCBI taxonomy): domain Eukaryota; kingdom Metazoa; phylum Chordata; class Mammalia; order Primates; family Pitheciidae; genus Cacajao; species Cacajao melanocephalus. The sequence goes on along the minus strand of CAUYLG010042153.1, from coordinate 31,106 downwards.
GCTGGTCTGGAACTCTTGGCCTCAGGTGATCCACCTGCCTCAGCCTCCCAAAGAACTGGGATTAAGGGCGTGAGCCACGGCGCCCAGTCTATTCATTTAAATAATATTTTTTTAGTTTCTCTTAACTGCTGCACACTGTTCAAGGCACAGAGACATTGCAGTTCAGTGAAACAAACTAAGTCCCTCTCCAAATGAAGCCTACAATTTTTACAAACACAAAGATGGCAAATATCAGTTAGTGAAGAATGTTATTAAAACAAAAAAGAATAGGATAAAGTACTAGAAAAGTAAACAGGATAAGAGGGATGCTGTTTTGCATAAGGTAGTCAGAGAAGGCTAATCTTAACAGGTGACTTTTGAGCAGAGGCCAGAATAAACTAAGGAAGTACACTGCGTGCCTACCTGGAAGAACAATATTCCTGGCAGAGGTGACACTATGTCCATAGGCCCTAAGGCAGAAGCATATAGGCATCATTTTTTTAACTTTTTATTATGGAAAAATTTAAACTATCTAAAAGTAGACAGAATTATATAACAAACCCCATGTATCCATTAATCTGCTGCTATACTGCCAACCAATTAATCAGCCCCCCACTGGATTATTTTAAAGCAAGTCAAGGCATCATATAATTTAATTCAAAAGAAATTCAGTATGTATTTCTAAAGATAGGAGCACTTTCCTTTGACATGCCAAATCACTGTCACACTTCAAAAATTGTCTATAATTCCTTAATACCATTGAATATTAACTTGTGGTCAACTTTCCCAGATTGACTCATATATATTTTTACTGGTTGGTTTGTTAAAAATCAACATGTAAATAAGATTATCTACAACGTCTGAAAAATAGCAAGGAGGATGGTGTGGCTGGAAAGAACATAGCTCAATACCAAGGCTTACACCTTCACAAAGAGGGAAGAAAAGCAGGATTGGAATCAAGATGTCCATTAAAGGAAGTGGGAGAGGTGATCGGTAGTTATCAGGATGCAATGAAAAGCCAGTGCTGGTTGGCAGAAGTACACAGGCTCTGTCAACATTTATGAGAAGTGTCTTGTGGGTCCAGCCCAAGGAGGAGCAATCTAGAAGATGCCATTGCCCCATCCTTGAGATCCTGGGATCCTCTTGCTTCAGTCAGGAGAGAATACTAATCTTTATATACCAGCTCCTGATTCTCGCAATAGCCCTGCAAGATGATAACTGTTGTTTATAAAAGATGAAAGAGGTTCACAGAAGTCACGCGTCCGGTGTGGTGTGGAGAATGGATTTGAGCACGGGCCTATCTGGCCCCAAAACTGGCCTTCACTTTCTAATATTAGATCCTGAATCCATTTCTTTATTGTTCCCACCACGAGGGCAAGGATCTTGTCTGTTTCATGACTGGGATATCCCTGGATCTAGAAAACTACCTGGCATATGGAAGAAACAAAAATGTGTATATTAATCTAGGGAATGAATATACATGTTACATAACCTTGAGTCTCCCAGAAAATGCTTTTGAAGGGATCAACTCAATTTTGAGTCTCCATGGCTTAACATGATACTCTCTACCTCTCTCTACTTCCTTTAATTCTTTCTAAATCCACAGGTCTTTGGATGGCTTAGAATATGGTCAGAGTTGGGCAAGATGAAAATAGTTCAGGAATGATCCCGACTGAGATACTATTTTATACTTACTAGATTAGTAAAAACTAAAGGCTGATTATATCAAGCATTGGTGAGAATGTGGACTAAAAGGCACTCTTACATATCACTGGTGAAAATGTGAATTGATAAAATCACTTTTGAAAAGTTTGGCTCTGTCTTGTAAAAAATTGAACTTCTGCAGACTCTAAGACTCAACAATTCCACTCCTAGGCCTTATTTCTAGAGAACTCATGCACCTCTTCACAGGAGACTTTCATGGAAGCATCATTCATAAGAGCAAACAACAACAAGATTGTGTAGTTCTATTCACAGTAGAATGAATCCATAAATCATGCTATTGTCACACAATAGAATTTTACACAGCAGTGAAAATGAATGTGTGAGTTACAACCACAAGCAACAATATAGATGAATCTTGGAAACATACCCTTGGGTGGACAAAATCAAGTTGCAGAAGACTGTTTTAAATACATTGTTTTTATAAAGCACAAAATAAGGAAAATGAAACAGTGCAAAGTTTAAATATCTATATTATACCTATCTACTAAAACCATTTTTTAAAACATAGCAGAAGCAAATGCAAAAAAATCAAGATTTCAGTTACCTCTGATGAGGTGGCAGAAAAATGAGAAGATTCTGTGAGGTAAAGGAGAAAAACATATATAGGCAGGTGAAAAAAATAGGTAATGCTGTCATTCTTCTTAAGTTTGGGTGGTGTGTTAATGGCTGCTTATTTTATTGTAACACTTCAAAGTTCAGAAATTAGTTATATGACTTATTTTGTAGGTATCAAATAAGTAAATTAAACAAGCCAGTCAGCAGGATGAAGTAGTGTGTGAGGGCATCCTGTTTGCCATCCACACAGCCATCTGCTGGCTGCTGGCAGGAGTGTGCTTTTGGCATCTGGAAGCTGTTGTTTACTGTATGGTGGGAGCCAGGAGGTGTGCTGAGTCCCTTAAGTGAGAAATGAAACACTTGCTCAGACTTGGAACTCCCAAGTACACATCCAGTAATTACACACCGGGGAGCAGACTTCGTTCAGGGAATGCATAATTTATTTATACTTAAACATTCCTTTACTGTTTGACAATGTAGTGATCACACCGAGAGGTACCAAGGATTCACATGTGTTCTTTTATAAACATTTTTCTTCATGCCCATCACACTGCAGAAAGCTGCCAAAGCTCATGCCTAAAGTTCACTGAGCTTCTTTGCCACAGACATGGAGGCACACACATTCTCAGCTACATATGTAGAATTAATGTGTCTGATTTCACTTGGCCTCAGGTGAGAAAAGTCAAAAATTTCATCCATCTTTCTGGTACAGTTTCAGGAGTCCTAGCAGCTCTTGCAATCTATAAATGGGGTAACTTTATTAATTCTAATTAAGTGTCAGAAATGGACATAGAAAACCTACAGAGGGACATTTTCCTTAATAAGAAGCGTTAACACCCTGTGATCTTAGCTTGTGTCAAAGACAGTAGTTATACTGGAGTCTAAGGTGTTATACTGTTTTGAAGAATATTAAAAGTACGCTGAAAAGGAATTTTTTCATTCTTTTTAAAGATAAATTTTAGAGAATAAAAATCTATGCTTGCTCTCCCCACAAAGAAAATGAAGATTTATAAGTCATCCAGAAAATATGATCAATGTAAATAAGATGGTAATCTAGATACCTTTAGGTTTTGATTTATATTGTCAACTGAATGTGTTTATCACATGAATCAGATAATTGCTGAATCTCCATTTTACTTGTTTCAAATTAGACACAGTGTTAATAATTTCTCTGGCCTACAAGATCATTTTCTTGCAAATTAAGAAATAACTTTAAATAAACTAATTGAAGAAGGCCATGTGCATATATATGATATATAAACATATATGTGTATAATATATATATACAATACATACATATTATATATGTATATAGTAATAGTATGCAAATACTCAAATACATACATATATATATATATATATATATATATATATATATATGGAAAAAGATTTTTTTTTCTTTAGAGACAGAGTCTTGCCTGTTGCCCAGACTGGAGTGCAGTGGCATGATCACAGCTCACTGAAGCCTGGAACTCCTGGACTCAAGTCCTCCCACCTCAGCCTCCTGAATAGCTGGAACTACAGGCATGTGCCACCAAGCCCAGCTACTTTTTTTTGTTTTTAGACAGAGTCTAACTCTGACACCCAGGCTGGAGTTCAGTGGTGCAAATTGGCTCACTGCAACCTCTGCCTCCTAGGTTCAAGCAATTCTCCTGCCTCAGCCTCCCAAGTAGCTGGGATTACAGGCATGTGCCACCATGCCCAGCTAATTTTTGTATTTTTAGTAGAGAAAAGGTTTCACCATGTTGGCCAGGCTAGTCTCAAAACTCCTGACCTCAGGTGATCCACCTGTCTCAGCTTCCCAAAGTGTTGGGATTACAGGCATGAGCTACCATGCCTGGCCTGCACAGCTAATTTTTAAATTTTTTGTAGAGAAAAAGTCTCACTATGCTGCCTAAGGCTAGTTTCAAACTCCTGGGCTCATAACAATCCTCCTGCTTTGGCTTCTTAAACTCTAGGGATTATAGGCATGAGCCACAGCATCTGGCCAGGAAAATATTTTTTAAAAAACTGCCTACTATTCTTAGACTATGTAGCAGTGGGTTTATAAAAACAGCTTTATTAAAATAATTTTCCATTAGATTAATTCACATGTAATTTTTTTGTTTTTTTGGAGATGGGGTCTCACCCTTTCTCACAGGCTGGAGGGCAGTGGCATGATCTTGGCTCACTGTAACCTCTGCCTCCTGGGTTTAAGTGATTCTCCTGCCTCAATCTCCCCAGCAGCTGAGATTATAGGCGCACACCACTACATCCAGCTAATTTATTGCATTTTATTAGAGATGGGGTTTCACCATGTTGCCTGGGGTGGTCTTGAACTCCTGAGCTCAGGCAATCCACCCAGCTTGGCTTCCTAGAGGGCTGGGATTACAGGCTGTGTGCCACCATGCCCGGCCCACATGTCATTGTTAAAACTTACGATCATCAGTAAAGAATAACACTGCACACAGAGTGATACCCATGTAGCTTAAGGGTCTGGTCACTCTGCTGGGACTATTTCTTACACAGTTATTAGTGTTTCCCTTTATAACATTTTGATCCTTGGGCACCATGATTATACAATTCCATTCATTCATTCATGAATTTATTCAACAAATATTTATGAAATATTTGAAAATCATACTGTGAGATGCTATTCACTTTGGTTCTGGGCTATAATAGACAAAACCAAATGCCACTCTTTACCTTACAGAATCTTCTGTCTAATGCTAAATATATTAATGAAATAATAACCAAAATGTTTATAATTATGAAATGTGAATAAAGTATATGGTGCTGAAAGATTATAATAGAAACATCCCTTAATTTGGGAACATCTCAGAAGGGTTTCCTGAGAAAGCAATTTTTGATGTGAAGAGGACCTGTCTATAGAATCAGCCATTTGAATCTCATTTTCCTTAGAATTCTTTTTAATGCCTGGTGTTTTGTTAAAGTTACTCTCTAATTACTTTCAAAGTTGTATGATTAGTATAATCAAATTCACAAAAACCGATTGAATACCTAGTATGTGATGAGTAGTATAAGAAAGTACTAAAATAAAATTCTTGCCTTCAGTGAGTTATTTAGGGAAAAAGCACAATATAATAATATAAAATAAAACTTATAAGCAAAATAAGAGATATACAAACTAGAGCACAAAAGAAGGAAAACTTTCTTCTAGTTAGAAGTAGATTCCACAGCATTTGCACCGAGCTTGTGGCATATATCTTGGGCCTTGCCGTATATACAGGAGTTTGAAGATAGAGATGGGGGAAAGTATTTCTGTACGATGCAGGGATGGGAAAACATGAAGCATATTCTAGAAATTGTGAGTCTAGTTTGAGTTCTGTAAGAGGAAGTGGTGAGAGTTGTGGCTGGACAGTTAGACTGGAATTAACCTGTGACAGTCCTTGATGGCCATGCGTTTGTATGGACTTTTGAAATTAGTGGATGAGCCAGGCTTGGTGGCTCCGCCTATAATCCCAGCACTTTGGGAGGCTGAGGGGATGAATCACTTGAGGCCAGGACTTCCAGACCAGTCTGGCCAACATGGTGGAACCCCATCTCTACCAAAAAGACAAAAATTAGCTGGGTGTCTTGGCTCATGCCTGTAATCCCAGCTACTCAGGAGGCTGAGGCAGGAGAATCACTTGAACCCAGGAGGCAGAGGTTGTAGTGAGTAGAGATTGTGCCACTGCACTCCAGCCTGAGCGACACAGTGAGATTCCATCTCAAAAAAAAAAAAAAAGTGAGAGAGGAAGAAAGAAAAGAAAGAAAGAAGAAAGGAAAGGAAGGAAGGAAGAAAGAGAGGAAGGAAGGAAGGGACAAAGGAAGGAAGGAAGAAAGAGAAAGAAAGAAAGAAAAAGAAAGAAAGAAAGAAGTAGATGATAGATAACTCCTTAGATGTGTGCATTCAGCCCTGCTCAGCTCTCCTACTCCATACTGTGGCTCTGGGTCAAGAAAATGATTAACTCTAATATCCCCTATCCATTTCTGTTCCTTAAGCGGGTAAAAGTGAGGCAGGCAAATTGTGTGCATTTGAAGAAACACAGAGGGACTATATCCTTGAGGTTAGGGACCTTGTCCTATTCATATTGATATGCCCAACACCTCACATAAGCCTGGCATTATGTAACTGTTAGTTCCCATATTTACCTACTCAGTCAGTAGGTAGAAGACAATAAAAGATCAAAGGCCATATATTGCCCTTTTTTCAATTACATTTTTTATTACAAGACACTGAGCAGACATAACCAAATACAACGTATTTTATTGGACCTTGGCTTGAAAAAAAAATAGGTACAAAAGGAATTCTTGGGACATTTGGTGAATTCTGAATATGGCTCGCTTATAGGAAGATATTATGAAATTATTATTCATTTTCCTAGGTGTTTGCAACTAACTTTCAAATGTTCAAAAAGTACACAAATGTACATATAAGGCAAATATATAAATATTACTAATTGTTGAATGAATCTGGATGATGATACGCAGTTACTCATTTTACTATTCTTTTAACTTTTCTTTTTTTTTGAGATGGAGTCTTGCTCTGTCGCCCAGGTGGAGTTCAGTAGTGCACTTGACCTCCTGTGTTCAAGAGATTCTCCTGCCTCAGCCTTCCAAGTAGCTGGGATTACAGGCACATGTCAGCACGTCTGGCTAAGTTTCGTATTTTTAGTAGAGATGAGATTTCACCATGTTGGCCAGGTTGGTCTCGAACTCCTGACCTCAGGTGACTCATCTGCCTTGACCTCTTAAAGTGCTGGGATTATAAGCGTGAGACACTGCGCCCACCCTTAACTTTTCTATATGCTTGAAATTATTCATAATAAAAAATAAGGAAGCCTTTTCATTTCAAAAATCAGTGTTTGTAGTGTCTAGCAAAGAAACAAACTTTGGCCTATCTAGGAAAACAGTTTTTATTGAACAGGCAGTGGACAGCTCACAGATCCTCTGGGAAGGCTTGAAAATCATACTGGGGGACCAGTCCTTCGAAGAACTACTCACCTTGCTCCCACCGTCCACATAGCTGGTTCTGCTAACACTGATGCTAAAATTATGGTCATGTCTCCCTCTGGAGACCCGATAGAGTTTCCACCAAGCTACTGCCTCTCCTGGGCCAGAATGAATTCTGTAAGTAGCTAACTGGTGGAGCCTAGGCCCTGATAACAAGAGAGTATGAAAAAACACATTTCTTACATTCCCAATAATTAAAATGAAACACAAAATCTGCTTCATAAGGTGGGAGATCCCCCAAAGCAAGGTGGTTCAGATGTTGATTGGCCAAGAACAGTAGCAAAGGTCAACTACAGAAGTATGTTTTATTGAAGATGAAAGTTATACTCCTTCTCAGAAAGATAGGAGACATATAAAAAAAAAAAGTATACCCCTTCCTAGAAGACATCATAATTTTATATGTATCCTTCCATATATACAGACAGATATAAATACATATGGATATATAAGGTACTGGTAAAAAATATATTTATATGTTTTTTATATAAACAATAATAATGGTAGTAGCTAACATTATTATTTTTATTACTGAATAATAGCTGTGTACTAGATACCATTTTGAAATATTGCTTATGTAAACTAACACATTAACTGCTGATAACACGACCGTCTGAGACAGGTACTAACATTATTGCCACTCTAATTTTCCTATAAGGAAACCGAAGTTCCAAAAGTTAAGTAAATATTTAAACTATCCAGGTTTCTAGAACTAGTAAGTGGTGGAGCCAGGATTATGAATTCAGATAGAGAATACACTCTTTAAACACAGCTTCTCTAATACCTATTGTTTATTATTTTCCATATTCACTTACAATATGTGATTGTCTACTTCATTCGTTTAATGGCTGCATAATATGGGCATATCACCATTAATCTAACCATTCCCCCATTAATCAACATTTAGCTTGTCTAATTTTTCCCTATTCAAAGTAATATGTATGTCCTATTAAATATTTTTTCTGCATATGTGTAAGCATTTCCAAGAATCCTGGAAGTACAATTGCTGGTCAAATAGTACAAACACCTTAAATTTTATGTATATTGCTAAAGTGTCTTCTAAAAAATTTTGTAGCAATTTACATCCCACCTCTCTGAGTGTCTCTCTCTTATCAATCTCTACATTTGTATCAACTTAATGATGAAAAACATTTCATTGTGATTTAATTTATATTATTTCCCTGATCATTAGTCTTGCTCAGTATCTTTTGATGTGTTCATTGACTGTTTATAATTTTTCTTCTATGAATTGCCTATTTATATATTTTAATCAGTTTTTCCATTGGTTAGTCTTTTTTTGTTTTTAATTTGAAGGTGATCTTTATTAAAAAAATCCTTTGTCATGTTACTAACGGCTAAACTTTATGTAAACTGAGAACAAAGAATTTAAAAAGCAAGAGATGTGTGTGTGTGTGTGTGTGTGTGTGTACACACTTGTGTGATTAAAAAAATCAATCAGAGATGAAATCTGAACAGGGCCTGTGGTCTAGTTAACAGTATGGCACTAATATCAATATTCTTGCTTTGATATTGTACTATAGTTATATTAAATATTACCATTGGGGGAAGCCGAGCATATTAGTTTCCTAGGGTTGCTGTAATAAATTATAACAAACTGAATAGCTCAAAATAATAGGAATCTGTTCTCTCTTAGTTCTGAAGGCTGGAAGTCTGAAATAAAGGTATTGACAGGTCCATGCTCTTTGAAGAGTCTAGAAGAGGATCCTTTCTGATTTATTCCCCAGTTTCTAGTGGTTGCTATCAAATCCCTGGTGTTCCTGTGCTTGTACATACAGTACTTCAGTGTCTGCCTCTGTTGTCCTGTGGTGTTCTCTGTGTACTTGTGTCCAAGTATCCCTCTTCTTACAAGAATACCAGCCACTGGATTGGGGCCCACCCTAATCCAGTATGACCTCATCTCCCCTTGATTACATCTGAAATGACCCTAGATAAGGTGACATTCATAGGTTCCTGGGATTAGGACTTGAGCTTATCTTTTTTGGGGCACACCATTCAACTCAGATACTGGATGAAGAGTACAGTAGACTCCCTTTACTATTTTTTTTTTGCCACTTCCTGTTAGTCTATAATTATTTCAAAATAAAAAGTTAAAAAAACTATCCAGAAAAACACAACAAAATTATTAACAATGGTTACCTCTTTAGAAGATTTCACATTTTATTTAACACACTTCATTCCGGCTTGGCTTTCCTTGGGAGTTAAGACTGCTTGGTGCCGGTGGGGGCTCTTAAACCTGTGAAGGGTATCTGAAAAAGAAGAAAAAGTGTAGAAAAGGAAAGATTTAGGAAGGGAAACTGTCTACTCACAATTTGTCTTGGAACTTGCTATATCACACTAAGTAACCTCAAAAGCCAATTTTCACAATTAGCTAATAAAATGTATTACAAATTACTTTCTAAAAATGCTCAGCATAAGTACTTAGTAATAATTTCATTTTTCCTTTTGTCCTCATGGCAGGATCAGCCTACCCATGGTCTCTTGTGAGAATAAAGACATTTCTTTCTTCTATTAAATCCAATGCTAAATGGCAAGAAATCATCATTCATCGAATTCTGCAACCTAAACTATACCTTACTAAAGAAATCTAGCCCCTATGCATCATAATTAACATCAAGTAGCAGTAGAAAATTGCAGTACAACAAAGACCTACATGGCAGCAACCCTACTTGGTTGGACTAAATGAACTCCGAGCAATTACTTCAGGGGAAGAAAGAAAAATAAACAGAACAGGCTCTACCTGTGAAGCTAAATGAAGTGGTAGAGTGGTTGTGTCAGTCTGGGTCCAATTAGTAGAGAGAAACCACACAGTAATATGAACAAGGAAAGTTTAATATGAAGAATTATTAACTATAACAGGAGATTGGAGTAACAAGGCTAACAGGAGTAAAAGGAACTCTAAAGAATATAAGAATGGCAGATACAAGGAGAGACACTACCCCTAGGTCTGAGATAGAGTGTCTAAGCAAGATCACCTCTCAGGGCTGACACTGAGGCCCTCCAGGGCACGGCTGTGGGTCCCTGAATAGAGTCCCACAGAAAAGTCTCACAGAGAAGTCCTTGTGTTGCTGAGCTGGGGAAACTTGCTGGAAATTCACCTTCTGGAACTTGCCAGAAATCTACCATCTGGCACTTGTTGGACATCCACTATCTGGAACTTGTTAGCCCTCTACATATTGCTAGAAATATGCCTTCTGGAACTTGCTGGAAATAGATGGAAGATGAGGGAGTATAATACAGACAATTTTTTCTAGAAGCAAGAAGGTTGCTCGTGAAGCCAAAAGACAATAGGAGCTGGAAGGAAATAAGGAGCTGGGAAAGCTTTTAAAAATTGAAGAGACTTCAGCATGTTTAAAAAGACAATGGAAAAGATCTGGTGGAGATGAGGGGCTTAAATATAAAAACGAGATCATGTAGAGCTCCTGAGAAGGTGGGAGGGGTTGGGATCCGTGAAATAAAAGCATATTTGAGCCTAAAACTTTGATTTAGCCTTGGTTCAAATTAAACATTTGAAAATTATCTTAATAACATTTCCTTAAAATAATTTTTATTAACTTTAATTATCATTGATACACAGTGACTCACAAAATACAGGTATTTAATAAGAAACACTGGGAAGGAAGAATCTTGTTGGCATAGTACCTTAAGAATTCAAAGTACTTTTCTGGCTGTTACTCTTCTCATTAAGACGGGGAAGAGAGGTTAGAGAATATTTACATTCTAGTGACCTTTCAGTTGTGCAAGGAATAAAGAACACTGTTAGGAGCCAGTGGGGCAAAGGTCTTACTGAAATATAAACCTCTGCAGGCTGTTTCTTAATATCATAAATTACAGTTTCTCTTTTTGATAGTGCAAGAAACTTCCCAAAACACTGAATTTTAACTTCAAAGTTTCTGCTTAGTATTTCCAGACATAAACTTTAGTGGTAAAGCATGTGATGACCACAAAGTCTGTAATACATTTTTATAGGAAATTGTCCTTAATGTGCAAGTTAGGAAGTCAAGGGAGTTATGGGTATTGGAAGTCATGTTAATGAAATGATAGCCCATGGACTCTAAGTTGGCTAGTGAGGAAAGTATTAAAAGAAGAAAGCTTAATGGATTGAGATACTGATGACTGAAAAATAGTTCTGCTGGGCATATTTGAATGAGCAAGTTAGAAGAATAGGAGGCTGTGGTCAAAGAGTAGGATGCCTGTTTTTGAAGATGATGATGTGACATGGTAAAAGCCCCATAAAACTGCATACCTCAACCATACCTTGGCTTTCTGTTTAAACTGCTCTCCGTAACCCGTAATGTGACAAGCAAGCAGTCCAAACCCAGGCCATCTTGGCCCCTGCAACTTGTAATTTCCACCCTACCCAGACAATGTGTAAACAAATGCTTATCTTGACTTTTGTTAACTGCTTAAGTAACAATCAGAATGTCAAAAGTCCCCTAAGCCCTCGGAATGTCTGAAGCGCCTCACCCCCACCCCCGCCCATCACGCTTACCCCGAGGTGGTTTTTAGGGGTATAAAAGGTCTTGTCACCCTCCTTTTCGGGGCCACGGGTTGGAGAGACGGGAGTCCTCCATGGACGCCAGCAATAAAGACCCTGCAATTTGGCCTACTTTTGTCTTGGTGTTGACTTCCTATGCTCCCTTCAGTACAACAATGACAAGGTCCAAGGTGTGACCACAGAAATAGATATCTGGAGTAGAGTGGAGGAGAGTATTTGAGATGAGGGATTCAGGAAATTAAAATGCTGGGATGTTGGCCTTTTAATTTTAATCTCATCCAAGTAGAATGAAGGAGACTGTGCACTAGGTGACAGTCTTCACTGAATGAGGAACGATGATTTGGAGATCAGAAGATAACATACAGAGGGAGGGATGGAGGAGCATAACACAATGGTATATACCTCCAAGGAGCAAAGGTTTTTTACCAGCATCTGGGTAGGTAATGGTTGGGAAACAAGGAACAATGAGTACATCAATAAAATCTAACTGATAGGGAAAGAGAAAACAACCCTATTTTAGAGTGCTTGGAATCCTCTCTTTCTCTGCCTATCCAAAGCCTATCATTATTCAAATCTCGTCTTTAAAAGCTTTCTTTTTGAAAACAGGTTTGCAAAGGTGTTTTTTTTTTAAATTAGGAATCAGTTATAGCAAACGGAATCTTTAATACAAATTCTACCATAAACCACTGTTCTAAGAAAGGAGAACAACTCATTGGCCTGGCTTTACAACCTGTAATGATGTTTCTAATAAAACACATCTATTTGAACTTATAAAAAATTTTTCAATCCATGTTTCGCTCAATAATTGTCCCATTTGTGCCTTTTAAACGACATTATTCTATGTAAGCCTTTTCTTTCATCTTTTCAAACCTTACTACTGTTTAGAAGTTTTGAGACCAATCTCTTTTACAAAGTTTTGCTAATTTCAAAATTAATTATTCTGTATATCTTTCTACTTTATTTCTCAGGGTCCCTTTCCTGCAAATTTGACACTTATCTATACCATCCTCTAATATCTTGACCAGATTTTAAGCAGTTTCAGGGAAGAAACTGTGCTTGATTCTTTGTTTCCCAGAGCACATAGTAAATGAACAAAATGCTCTTAGTAAGAAGCAACATGACATGATGGAGCATGCATGAACTTTGGAGGAAATTATTATTTTTGGTTAACAATTTTCTTCCTGATTCCTTTGCCCAAGCTCTTAAACCCTGACTGGAAAGTCCTCCTCCCATATCTCCTCATCAAAATCATACCTAACTTTGATAGTCCAGGCCTGCCTCCTCCATGAAAAGTGTACTGCTAACACAAGTCTGTTCTTTCTCCCATCTCTGAACATGTATCTTATTCGTTTACACTTTAGTTGCTTACACTTTCATGGGCTCATTTCTTTTCTTCCTTTTGCTATCATAAGTTCCTCTAATGAAAGAACTGTATCTTTTAAATATAGTCAGCATATTTTCACAATGAAAACACAGGACAACTGCCTAGAAACTACTTGAAACTGTAGTTGCTCCAGAAAAATCACGGGTTACTCAATGATTTACTTTCCAATAATTCTTTCAATAGGTCTACAATCCCTTATTCACCATTTTGAAATCTAAAAAGGTCTGAAAATCAAATGTTTTCTTAACATTTGGTGGCAAAACCTGTTTGACCTGACTCATTTGTCATTAAAACTTGACCTGAAGTTTTAAAAAAAAAAAGTGGCAGAACCTGACCTGAAAAACCAGATCTTAACTGAAGTGAGGCTATACACTTCATTTATCTTAGTGTGACATTGATAATTTTTCTGGAAAAAAATGTTGACTGTGGGTGCTGCTCCAGATGTCACATAAAACACACCTCTCTAAAGCCTGAAAAATTCTGAATTCTGAAATCCATCTGGCAGAAAGATTTCATTTAAAGGAAGTGAATCAAATCTCTTCTAGTTGTAATCCACTGCCATACATATAATAGGCTAACTTATAGAAATTCAATTAAAGCTGGGTACGGTGGCTCACGCTAGTAATCCCAGCTCTTTGGGAGTCTGAGGCAGGTGGATCACCTGAGGTCAGGAGTTCGAGACCAGCCTGGCCAACATGGAGAAACCCCATCTCTACTAAAAATACAAAAATTAGCTGGGTGTGGTGGCAGGCGCCTGTAATCCCATCTACTGGGAAAGCTGAGGCAGGAGAATAGTTTGAACCTGGGAGGTGGAGGTTGCAGTGAGCTGAGATTGTGCCCTTGCACTCTGACCTGGATGACAGAGCAAGACTCTGTCTCAAAACAAAAACAAACAAACAAACAGAAAACAGAAATTCAATTAAATATGAAGAGGATGTCTATCTTCGTGGGAAAAATGTGGTCTAAAAATTAAAAGATCATTACTAAAATGAATGAAGCAAGTTAAAATTCCAGAACAAATACATTCCTGTGAAAATAAGGTCTAAAACTTCAAGAAATTATTAAAAATAACAAAGCAAAAATACCTTTGAAATGTCTTTCGAGATTAGCCTGACTAACATGGCGAAACCCCGTCTCTACTTAAAATACAAAAATTAGCTGGAGGTGGTGGCACATTCCTGTAATCCCAGCTACCTGGGAGTCTGAGTCTCCGGAATCGCTTGAACCTGGGAGGCAGAGGCTGCAGTGAGCCGAGATCGTGCCACTGCACTCTAGCCTGGGAAATGAGAGCAAAACTCCGTCTCAAAAAAAAAAAAAAAAAAGGAAACGTGTTTCAATTATGGTTTTTATTAAGCATACTGTTTTTCTCATTAACTGAAAATTAGTGGTAATTAAAAATTTATTACATGTAATTAGGAATGTGATTTAAAAATACAAAGACTGAAATCTAAGACAAATTGTGGTTTATAAAGTTCACTGCTATGTTTACATTTCTTAAGGGACACAGTTATCTCTACTAGTAGAAGGTTGCTACCAGTAACCCGAGTGAAATGTTGATTATTCACACCTATTTCTTCATCTGGAAAATAAGGGGACGGACTAAATGACCTGTTAAGGTTCTTCTGAAATTCTATGATATCCAGCACGTGACCAAGTTAAAAAATGTCAATATACAGGAAACAAATCAGTCTGTAAATATTGAGAACCTGTATTATCAAAGCTAATGTCATCTGAAACACGTGGAAGTAAAGATGAAAGTATATAAAAGATAATTTTGAATGTTCTGTATTTAGAATGTGCTTCAACATTTAATGCTATCTAATTTACATATCCTTTCTGGTGCTATTGCAAGTTTTACCATGGTTTTATGGCAACAGAGTAATCTGATGAATTCGAATGGGACATACTTGCTTCTGTGGAGTTACAATTTAAACTGAATAATAACAGGAAGGCAACATATGCAACAGGCAAAAGTGATTTTAGAAATAACGGAGAACGGGGGACAAAATTCACACACGGAAATGATATGCATAACAGAAGCAGGCAACTCACAGAAATGCGGGTAAAGAGGCCTCTGCTGGAGCGAGAGCAAACAGAATCAGAGAGCATTAGAACTGAAAAGCTCCTGGGAGAACCTGGGGTTTCGGTGAACTAAACTTAGCAGTTTTTAAAAGCACAGGACTGGGCCAGGAGTTGAGAGACAGCCTTGGAATTCAGTGGGTTACAGCCCTAGCCGTGTGGTAGAAAAGAGGCCTCTGCTGGAGCGAGAGCAAACGGAATCAGAGAGCATTAGAACTGAAGACCTCCTGGGAGAACCTGAGGTTTCAGTGAACAAAACTTGGCAGCTTTTTAAAAGAACAGGACTGGGCCAGGAGTTGAGACAGCCTTGGAATTTAGTGGGTTACAGTCCTAGCCGTGTGGTCACTCCCTTGCTTCTCTGGCTATTTTCTTATCTATAAAATCGGTGGGTTGGTTTAGGCCGACTGAGATGCTGGCAGGGACACAGTACTGTTGATGGACCTCTGAGCTGCCCTTTCCACATTGCTGGTGAGTTACTTAAACCTCGGTGTGTTTCCCCATTTCGTATGTCAAAATAATAATATAAATTCAGAAAAGTAAATCCAAACGCATTGTTTTGCTGCGATTAAATCGCTGACCGAAAATGGAAAGGACGAAGGAAAGAGAAATAGCCAGGCCCTGGGATGACTATCACCTGAGTCCGACTTCGCGTCCTACAGCAGAGTGGGCTGGGGGCGTGTCGTCGCGGATGGGCGGGGCGAACCCGGCAGGAGTCGGAAGAGACCGCCCTGTGCGCGGAAGTGACGCAACGCCGGCTGTCGGCTGGGAGGGGAGGTGTAGCCGGTTTGTGGAGGCAGGCGGTAGTGGCGGAAGAGGTTCGGCGGCTGATGGCGGATCAGGATCGGAAACCCGTCTAACTTTTTCACTCGGTCCAGGAGTCCTTCCACTGGGTAAGAGGCCTCCCCGGTCCATTCCAGCGCCTTGTGCGGGGCGGACCACAGTTGGGTCTTTTAGGGCTCGTGCTACACCCTTCAGCCTGTGTGGTGTAGGGGCCTGGCCAGTCTCGGGAGAGGTCTCTGTGGTGACGAGGCTTTTCTTCTGGAGGACAAACTTTCCCTTCTGGACTGCGATTGTGACGGGGTGTGGGCGACTCGGATCAGCCGTCAAGTTTTGGAATAGCAACGGGTGGCCGCCCCACGCGGTGGGAGGCCCGCGGGACAGGCCTTCGCGATTTGGGGGAGGCGTGTGGGACGGGGGCCCTTTGGCTGGGGACGAGTGACGGTGGCCACCCCAGAAGAAAAAGCTTGTGGTGTCTAAGGCTCAACTCTGGGGTGGCTGTTTTGAGGGCAGTGTGTGTGCGCTTCTGTCGCAGTAAGCTGAGAAAACACGTAGGTCGCGTCCCGGAAGGACGCTCGGGTTTGTCTTTGCGGAGAGAAACCCAACTGTTTTGGTTTGAGTCGCTGGTGGCGAAGGGGGCGGAGACTCCCTGCACCGCCTACTCTTGAGGGCCGAGGGCGGAGTTGGCTGTTCCGGCTGCTCGCCTGCTTCACCTGGAATCCATTCCTCATCCCGCCCCAACACCCAGCAGGTTCGCCAGGTGTAGACCATTCCCGACCGATCTGCGCTCCTGGCTTAGGGACTCTGTGTCTAGAGTTTAGCGTGCATGCGCGTGTGTACACCTTATTAGTAAAAAATAGAGCTTAGCGTGTGTGGGTGTTTACACCTTATTGGTAAAAGTTTTGTTAGGAAACACTGGCGTTTGACTTTAGACATACTTAGTATTAGATTTTCGGTTTCACACAGTGGTTATGAATTGCTGTTGTTAGGATTTAGATGGGAAAATCAATCTTAATTTTTCAACTGTCTGTATTCCGCTAATGTTAAAATCTCTGCGAGCTGTGCACGAACAATTACTGGTTATAATTTTGGTGCTCAATTCCAAAAGCATTTAAAGAGATCATTTGAATAGAAACTAAAAGTGTGTCGATTCTCCTCAAAGTGCTTTTCGGGTTTAGGGAAGGAGCTGAGGACAGCCTTTCTCCTTCGTTCTGTTCCTTTCAAGGGGAAACTTGATTTCTTGAAGAATCGACTTCTAATGAGGTTTTTTTTTTTTTTTTTTTAACTGTTCAACTATAAAGAACATCTTATTGTAGTTTTTGCTTTCTAGTCATGATCTGTTTTTGTTTTGTTTGAGTCTGTCGCCCAGGTTGCAGTGCAGTGGTGCGATCTCTGCTTACTGCAACCTCTGCCTCCCGAGTTCAAGCGATTCTCCTGCCTCAGCCTCCTAAATAGCTGGGATTACAGGCGTGCACCACCACGCCCGGCTAATTTTTGTGTTTTTAGTAGAGACGGGGTTTCACCATGTTGGTGAATCTGGTCTCGAACTCCTGACTGCCGATCCGCCCGCTTCGGCCTCCCAAAGTGTTGGGATTACAGGCGGGAGCCACAACGCCAGACTCATCACGTTCTTAAATTGTAGACCCCTGTTTACAGTTCTCACTGTAGCCATGTTTATCGAATTAACCAGTAAATACCTTTTCCATAACAAAAATAACGTTTTGGAATTCAAAATATTATCCTTTTTAATGATGTTAAAATAATTATTAAAGATCCCAATGATGCTCCTTGTATACTTCTTTTGGGCAGATTTATTATATTCTTTTGGATTGGATATGTAAAATCTGGGCTTTATACATTTCTGTCTTTTCGAAACTTATTGTGCCCCAAATAAACCTTTAGAAGAAGGTAAAACTTTACCCTAAAATACACGGGTCGAGATCATAGCATTTTAGAAACCAACTTATAAAGTCTAAAAAGTAAATAAAAGTGGTGTGGGTGACACCTGGGCAGAATGTCGTGGCACTCAGGTGTAAAGGATTCTGGAAATAGGGATATTGGCAAGGGTGCAAATTAATAGACTGGGCCTTTTGCGTCTGCCTCCTAGAAAGAATGCTGATAACATTTTTCGGGAGCAGAGGTCTATTTATAGTTTTTAGTGTTTCTTTGAGCCACAGTATGAATAATTGGAAACTATTTGAATGCTGGATGTTTTTTCCTTTCATATGTTTGTCCTATAGGACTAAAGTTTGGAGATAATTCTAAAGATTTTTTAGCTGAGGATGTGAAAAACTTTCAGCAACTTTGTCAACCGTTACCTGAATTATAAAATTTCTAAGAGTAAAAAGCGTTCATACTCTAAAATGCAGTTTTTCAGCTGCAGTGGGTTATAAGTGGAGTATTATTAATCCATTTCATTTCTTTGCTTTGGTTTTACTATTAAGGAAATTTTCAAACATACACAAAAGGAGAATGAACAGTAAAATGAACCATCATTTTACTAATCTTGTTTTATTACCCCTTCTAACATTTATTTTTTTTCCTCTTGGAGCTTTCAAAGCAACTGTTAGACATCAAGACATTTCACTTACAGTTAGCTTAGCATCTTTAACTGGTAAGGACTTAAAAAAAAACATAGAATCAGCATAATTATATTATCACACATAACAAAATTACCTTATTTTTTTTGAATTCTAATTGTTAGGACTGGCAAACTATATATTTATCGAAATTATAAAGCTTAATTTGGCTTCATATGTTTAATGTACAAAAGTTCTTACTATGGTCTGTTTTTTAGTACACTAAAGCCTACATTTTTGTGCTAAGGTAAAACAAGTATTGGGAGCCACTGGAAAAATACTACCACAAAAGTCAAATCTGTTTTGGGCTTGAAAAAGTTCCAAGAGGAGTAAGTAAAGATAACATTGAGATGCTTCCCACCCCGACCCCATGTTTATCTTAGCTATATATATAACTGAGTGCTCACTATGTATTATTTATCATTTTTAAAGACATTAATGCATTCCCAAAATAATACAATTGGAATTTAGACCGAAGACTTTATAATATACGGTTTACAGCATAACACACATAAAGGAATTCTAGAGGCATTAGAACTTTAGGGAATGTAGGAAACCTGGAAGAGGGCACTGTAGTCAGCATGTGTATGCATTTCTGACTTTGTTTCCCAGCCAGATGTGTCTGGCCCTTTAATTGTTGATTGGATGTTTTTTACTTACCCTTGGCTTGCCAACTTACTTTAATCCTGTTTGTGGAGATGCAGTTTAGAGAAGGAGAATCAGAATTTGGCATGGTAAAGCTGCTTGCTTCTACTTCCCTTTTTGTTTAGGGACTGTACCGCTCTCCAGCTGAGAGGTTTGTAGGTTTTCTCAGGATATTAGTGAAGCTACACTTCCCAGGCATTACCACAAGGTGATGCAGTGACTTTGCATATTATTTCTCCACTCCCGTGCGACCTTGACATTCTCAGTGAATTCCAACATTTTTATAAGCTTGCCTATCTTACTTCAGTCTGTTATCTGTAGGAGGAGTGAATCAGAGAAACTATGTGGGAATTAGAAATTTAAAATGGGTTAATGACATAATTATATTTAGATTGCATTCATCCATGTAAACTTTTTAAATGATTAGTAGCTATACTATAATTTAATAAGAGTAAAAAGTGATGAGGTACTAGAATAACTTTTGTAAAATATTTCTATAATTATAGCAATGAAACTTTCAAAAGATTGGAGTGTTGGAGAGACATTAATGAAGGCGATTAATAGGATAATCATAAATTATTTTACTTTTCAGACTTATAAACATTGTGAATACTATATTTAAAGTGAAATACTGGTGTTTTATATTAAAAATGTGAAATTTGGGGTAGGGTTTAAAAATGGAATTTCTTGTTAATAGGGCTATTTAAAACAAAATAATATATATACTTGTAAAAATTCAAACGATAAATTGATATAAAGTTTAAAGTCCTTGTCTTCTTTTTACACACATCCCTTATAAGACTATTAACTCTATAATGTATACTTCTTGAGTTCCTTTTGATGCATTTGTAAACATATACAAATACATATATGTATATCTACCTGCTATTTTGTACTTCAAAAACTTCTGCGAACTAAAAGTGTAAGGTTGGATTGCAGACTAAAAAACAAACAAACAAAAAAACTGTTATAATTGAGGCTAACAAAAGTTGAAACACTGTTGCCTTGTTTTATTAAAAAAAAATAGTTACAGCTTTGTTGGTTTAATTTACTTTTAGGCAATAACTTATTTTAAGAAAAAAGTATTATCCGTAATCAGCTTTTGATTAAAAACATGGGACGTATATTCTAAGCTAGTTTATTTTTTTCTTACTGAATATCTTCCTCAAAGGAAGCATGACTATTCACTCTCTTAATAGAAAAATATTACTTATTCCCTTAATTCAGTTTTGGTAGCTGTATTTAATAGATGTTGGTTCAGTTGATTTAGCTTTAGTTTATTTTGTTGGTTGGTATCTCATAACCAGTAGTGATTTCTTTCTTTTTTTTAATAACTGGAATTGGTGTTTTTTTTTTTCCTTTTGTAAAGGCACTTACTTGAAGGATGATCATTAATGACTTCATTAGTATCATGATACCTCCTTGGGAGCCCAAATTAGCCGAGACAACTCAAAGAAACAAAATAATAGAACTCTTAAGTTATTTTAGGCAGAGTTCTCGAGTGTTTGTAAATGCTACCTTTTCATTTTTCTGATGGCTTTAGGTTACCAGATGGAGAATATTCACAGTTAAGTCTTTCCATGAAATATGGTTGCTGGTAGTAAAGTCCTTTTATTAGTGCAGAGGTAAAGGAGGATTGCTACTGAATATACTCTTTACCTTGGAATCCTCACAAACCTCAGGTAGGAAGAGGCTGACAACTTAGCCTGATATCTACAGTGGTTTCCAGGTTCGTGATTGACAGTGTTTTTAGGATGTCCAGTATATTCAGTAAAGCAGGACTTTGGCCATAACAGAAGCAGAGGGGACACAAGAAGAAAGTTGATATATTTTAAAGTGTTTATTATTACAAAACTTAAAAAATTTGCTTTAGTATTTCAAACAGGTCAGCAAAAGAAACAGTTGTAAAAGCATGCTTTTTTAGATCTTCTTAGCAATAAGCCTTCTTACTAATGGCTAAAATATGAGTAGAGCCTTGCTGCTGTGGTTGCTCTGTAGAAACTTCATTGATTTGTGAAGTAAATTAATTTGGTTAGCAAAAATCTTGCCCCAGTTTTCCCTATTATTACAGAGATCCCTGTTTTAATGACTCCAGCAAGTACGGTCAGGTCAGTCATAGTTTCTTATGTGTACTGTAGAATTAGTGATTGCACTGAGCCTGTGACAAACTCTGCAGATTGGTTTGTGTAAATCCTCATTTGTTTCCGTTTTCTCAAAAGTAGAGCACAAAATAGGGAAAACATTTAGATCTTGCAATTTTTATAATCTACTCTCACCATTCATCTGCTATCCAATGCTTGGTGTTTACTAAGCCAAGTGAGCATTCATGAATCGCTAATAGATTTTCAACGGTATGTATTTCATTAACACTACACTTTTATTTTTAAATGTAAGTTTATTGTAATCAATAAACATGTGGAAAGGGCACGTGAATACTAGAAGTCAAGGTAGGATCATTGGACCTAGGATGAAATGGTAGGTTTATAATAGGTAGAGAAGAGCAAATAGGCTGAGCCATTTCAAGTAGACCCGCTAAGATTTTACATGGTTTGAGAGAATTGAGCAAGCTTGTATCAGAAGCCCAAGAAGACAGGCTGGGTCTGGGATTTGTGGAAATGAATGAGAGGTAGTAGTAGAGACTTAAGTTGTTGGATGGTGGTTCTCTTTCCTGGTTGCATACAGGATTGAGATTACTTGGGGAGGTTGGGGGGCAAGGATATGTATATTCATATACACACCCACACACACAGGCACACGTCCACACACGACCAGGTCCCACTCCCAGAAAGTCATTGTCATCTCTCTTTCTTTTTTTTTAAAAGGCCCCTGATAATTCTAATGCGTAACCAGGGTTGAGAAATGCTGGTCAGGGGATTATGACATAGGGCAGAAATGCAGGCACAGAGACGTTAGCATCAGGTTTTATTATAGGACACCAAAAACCTAGGGAGAGGGGAAAAGATGAATGGAATGGGCTAGGTTAGGAAGGAAAATGATGAAGCTCAAGGGTTCTACATAGAAAGGAAAAGTTAATCAACCTATAGACAATAAAATGCTAACTTTTGACTGTTCTTGTTTCTGTTTCTTAGTGTCTGTTACTAGGAGCCAGCAGGTTTATATTGGCAGCATGTGCATGAAAACACCTCTAATTCATTTGCTTTTGATTGGAATAGAAGCAGAGGGCTAGGCTTTTCAGGAGAGTTGAATTTTTGGTTTTGGTTTTTAAACTTTTAAATGCCCAAATAACTTGCTGAGCCATATGGACTTTAATTATTTTCCAGTTCGTCTGTATTTTTGAATTTAATCATAATTTTAAGAAGTGCCAGTATTTAAAAAGTATGTATTTTTAAAATTATGACATGCAAATATTCATTAAATTTATATTAAATATATTTTCTCAAGGCATAAGTTTATTCTTAGTTGGTATAATTTAACTTGTATGAATTACTTGTTTCAGATTCACAATGACATCCTTTCAAGAAGTCCCATTGCAGACTTCTAACTTTGCCCATGTCATCTTTCAAAATGTGGCCAAGAGTTATCTTCCTAATGCACACCTGGAATGTCATTACACCTTAACTCCATATATTCATCCACATCCAAAAGATTGGGTTGGTATATTCAAGGTAAGAAAACTTTCTGAATATGTTCTCCATGTAAACACTTTTAATTTTCTTTTAAAACAGATTGATAAGTAGCTTGTACTGCCCTTATCTTGACTCTGCATTAAGATTCATTTTTGTAAATATCACCATGAAATATTTAACAGTGGGGAGTAGATAAAATGAATATTGGGAACTCCATTTCACCAGATTTTCCTCTCTGTGGTCAAAAAGTTTACCTTCACTCAAGGATTTATGAAAATTTTTTCAGAATCTTTTTTTTCGTATTTTCTCCATTCATTACCTAAAAAAAAAAAATGTTTTTCTTTGGGTTCCTGTATTATTTACTGTTTTTTCTTTTTCCAGTCATTTGAAATAAATTTATACAGCTTAACAGCCATGTTTTTATCCCTTCTATTGTCCTGCATTGGCTTAAATATTGTTCAGATTGCATTACACAGTTTTAGAAGAGTATTCTGTTTAACGTGACTGAATAATAAACTCCTTGATGGAAAGAGTCCGAGTTCTTATATTTTACCAATGATTTTTTATAATACTTCCTTGAAAATCAAGTTGATAATTACAGTGGTACACCTTGCTGTGCAGGACATTTTCTGGCAATTTTAACTCTTCAGAATGTAGTGGAAAACCAAAACATAAGAGTGTCCTCTGAGCAGTCAAAATAATGTCATGAATGTCCAAACAGTAAAACACATTCACTTTTCTCTTGTGTTATTCTGTAGTCTGTCTCAGAATCAGTTTGTTTTATTTCAGTTGTGGTTTTTTGAAGTTTTGGTAGTCTAATCTGTGTAAAGTCAAACAACAAAGAAGAAAGAAATGAGTAGCTGCTAGAAATTAGGCACATTGAAAGTGTCTAGAAGTAAAAGTCCAGCCTGATAGGAAGGCAGAAAAACATTTGGACCAAACAAAGTTTTGGCATTTGATGACTTTTAGTTCCTTTCTTTGAATTCCTCATTTCTTGATGTTTCTGAGTAGAACATAATAGTTATTTACTGTTTTTTGTGTCAGCTTTTAGGCTTGTCAAATCCCAAAAGGGAAACATTGATTGTAACAATTTTATGAAATCAGTAGTAGTTTTTAAATTGTATTTCTTATTTTTTGAGATGGAGTCTTATTCTGTCACTCAGGCTGGAGTGCAGTGGTGGGATTGCGGCTTACTGCAACCTGACCTCCTGGGCTCAAGTGATCCTTCCCCCTCAGCTTTTCAAATAGCTGGGATTATAGACACACCACCACGCCTGGCTAATTTTTAAAGTTTTTGTAGAGACAGGGTCTCACTCTGTTTCCTAGGCTGGTTTTAACTTCCTAGGCTCAAGTGATCTTCTTGTCCCAGCCTCCCAAAGTGCTGGGATTACAGTCCTGTCCCAGCTCCCAAAGTGTGAGCCACCACACCTGGCCTCAGTAGTAGTTTTGATTTTTATGGGAGATACGGGTATCAAGTTAAATATACTGATTGAGAACTGGTGTTTTCTGTAGTAACAGAGCATAGAGGAAGAAAACAGAAATGTGATTGAGAAAAAAGAAGGGCATTTCCAATAGGAAAATGGTACAGGTCGAACATCCTAAATCTGAAAATCTGAAATCCGAAATGCTTTAAAATCCAAAACTTTTTGAATGCTGACATGATGTGCAAAGGAAATGCTCATTGGAACATTTTATATTTTGGATTTGGGATGCTTAACCAGTAGGTGTAATGCAGATATTCCAAAATCTGACAAATTTAGAAATTGAAAGCACTTCTGGTTTCAAGCATTTTGGATAGGGATACTGAATCTGAATAAGCAGAGACTCAGAGGTAGGAATATTCATGAGAATAAGTGTCAGTTTAGAGTATAAGCTTTAGTTAGGGAAGTTGTGGGAGATGAGATTGGAGATAAGTTTCATTCTGTCTGTGGAAGACCTTTAGTGTTAGTTTATAGACTTTCTTCTAAAGGGCAATGAGAAGTCCGTACATTTGTAGGTTGTTTGAAAAATTATATTTCAAGAAGATGAATTACTACCTTTTTCCTGTAGACTACTTGTTTATTTCTTGTATTTTTTTCATTTTTTAAAAGCCAAAAGCCTGTGACTTTTCCTTCAAATCCAAACATCAGTTCCAACCATTTTATTGCTTACGTATTTCTAAATCCTTAATATCGCTGCTCTAGTTCATGCCTTCCATATTTTTTACCAAGACTATTGCAGTAGATTACCTGTTTTGCCCACTTTCATTCTTGTCTTCTTACCTTTGTTTTTTAACTGCTCTTTATAAGCTATGAAATAGAAATCTGAACATGCCTTTCTCTTGTTTGAAATTCTTCATTGGTTCTTCATCATCTATAGAACAATGCCGAGACCAAATAACCTAGAGCCGTATAGGGCTTCTATATAAGATTTAATTTCTAGCTTCATTTTTAGTCATTCCTGCTGCTGCTTTTATGCTTTGGTAGTGCTAAACTATACTTCTTTCCTTGTGCACTTTAAGGACTGTAAGTTTTCTCTTGGCAAAAAAGAAAAAAAGTCTTCTGTTTAGTACTCTTTCTGTATTTTTTGCCAGGATAAAACTTTAAAACTCAATAGGAAGTTAAATCATGTAGTAAAAATTTCAGGTAATACAGGAAAGCTCAAGGAAGAAAATGGTCATGCTTAACACTCTTACCTAGTGTTAACCATTGTTAAGAATTGGTATGGAGCTACATGTAATAAAATAACAAATAATTATACACATTCATAATGTGTGTATAATACATGCACACATATTACTGATGCATCATAGTGTGTATATCTATTCACTGAACCAGTTCCTTTCTATTGGAATTTACATTGTTGCTAAATGCTTATCATTAAATAATATTTCATAAAGATCTCTACCTATCTTTGTTTTGTCTGCTTGTTTCATAGGGTAAGTTATTGGAAGTAGAATCACCATGCTTATTACATTGCATGTTTTTAAGCATTTCATGTGTACTGCAAATTGTCCTCTAGAATGATTTTGATAGACACCATATTGACAAGCAGGCAGGAAGAGAGTGCCTGGGTAGCAATTGTAAGGCAGAAGGAATGAAGATGGGAAAGTGGTATGCTTGAAAAGGTGTAAAGGAATTTGATTTGCCTGGGACAGCTATCAGTTAAAAATTTATTATGATTATTTTTCTTAGAGACGGGATGTTGCCATGTTGCTTGGGCTGGTCTCAAACTCCTGGGTGCAAGTGATCCACCCTCCTCGGCTACATAAGTGCTGGGATTGCAGTGGACCTATGCCTGGCTGCAGACACCAGTTTTAGAAGATGAATGGAAAAAGTTAGTTTGCATTATGTTTTAGATTGTTTTAATATTTGAGGGATAGTTTTTAAGTAAGGAGTAATAAAGTTTAGAAGTGAAGCTTACTCTTATAGTGCTGAGTAAGATAAATTGGAATTCAAAGAGAAAGGAGGTAAAGAGAACATTCAGACATCCTAATTTTCTATGTGAGATAATGAAAGCCTAAAGAGGAGAAGGAAATAAGTTGTGTGTAATAATTCATAATTCATAGTATATGTCAACAGTCAGTTGAATTAGGACTGGCACTTGTTCTATGGCATCTTAGTAAGGAGGAGCAATGTCCTGTGTTACAAGTTGGGGAGGGCTTGAACATGAAGAATTGGCCTTGCTGCTGTGGAAATGTCATAGAGAATTGGAGTAGGTTAACCAGAAGATTACTAAGCAGCAATTTTATGACTTTCTTCATAGAGATTCAGCATCTGGAATTGTGTGAAGAGTGCCAACAGTGGATGTCATTCAAATTGGGTGTTGGAAAAGGGTGGGAATGGGAAGTAAGTTAAGAGAACAAAGGATAGTGTGGTGGTTTTGAGTACATTATTAAAATGATTGACTGATAGTGAAGTCCAGGTTGGGTAGGGAAATGAGTGAAGCCAAACAAGGGATATAGACCAGGTTGGAGATTTTTGTTCCTTTTAGTTTTTTTACTCCCTCTGCAGTATTGATTGATTAGTTTTAATTATAACAAAAATAAACATATAACTTAAGTTCATTATTTTATACATTCATCTCTTATCTGAGTATTATACTTCCTGTTTTACAGATGAGGGAACTGAGATCCAGAGAATAAAGTGACTTGTTCAAAGTTATCCATTACATGTTGGAGCTGAGATTTGAACCTTAGGTAAACTGGCATTCAGTAATTATCCTCTGGCTCTTTGGTTAAGTGAGAGATCTGATTATTCAAAATTAACAACAGAATTGCTGCTAAGTTCAGCATGGATTTTCTTTACTGACAGAATTGAAGTAAAATTCCAGGAAAATATTTAGAACTGCACCTGATGCAGGCCAGGTACAGTGGCTCACGCCTGTAATCTCAGCACTTTGGGAGGCTTAAGCTGGCGGATCACTTGAGGTCAGGAGTTCGAGACCAGCCTGGCCAACATGGCCAAACCCCATCTCTACTAAAAATATAAAACTTAGCTGGGTGTGGTGGTGAATGCTTCTGTAGTCCCAGCTACTCGGGAGGCTGAGACATGACAATTGCTTGAACCACCCAATTGCTTGCAATGAGTTGAGATCATACCGCTGCACTCCAGCCTGGGGACAGAGCGAGACTCCATCTCAAAAAAAATAAACCTGATGCCATATATTTATTATCAAACCAACATTAATTGCAGTAAAATATTATATGCTATATTATATTTGAGTTTTATTGTTTATGTTTATGAATTTGATTTTGTCTTAGTTGTATAAGTACATAAGCATGAGGAATTGGTTTATGTTTAGATTTATGCTTAGTACAAATTAAATTACCTTGCAATTAAAGACCTCCAGTGGATGCCTGAAATTGCAGGTAGTACTGAACTCTATTTACACTATACTTTTCTGATACAGTCATACCTATGGTAAAGTTTAATTTATAAATTAGGCACAATAAGAGTTAACAATAACTAAAAATAGAACCATTATAATAATAGAATTGTTATATTACAAATGCCTGGCCTGCAGATTAGCAACTTTGTTGCCAATTTTCAATAATCACATCTCTCACTTAAACAAACAGCCAGAGTAAAAGTTATGTGAATGTGGTTTCTCTCACTCTTCCAAAATATCGTACTATACTATACTCACTTATTTTGGGGGTCTTGGTTGACCTCGGGTAACTAAAACCACAGGAAGTGGAACCTTGGATAAAGGGTGACTAC
This sequence comes from Cacajao melanocephalus, assembly GCA_963573385.1. Lineage (NCBI taxonomy): Eukaryota > Metazoa > Chordata > Mammalia > Primates > Pitheciidae > Cacajao > Cacajao melanocephalus. The sequence goes on along the minus strand of CAUYLG010042153.1, from coordinate 3,087 downwards.
TGTGGTTGCACTATAAGATCCATGAGTTTTTTTTTTTTTTTTTTAAACTTTACAGTCTTAGAATTCTCACAACTCCGAGATACTGTTCTAGTTGAGGAAATTGGAGATGCAAAGTGGTTATATGATGTGTTCAAAGTCACATTGCTAATTAATGACATATCCTGGACTAAGCAAACAGCCTCCCTGTAAGGTACTGTTTTCACTGCATCCTGCTGCCAAACACATCAAAAACTAAGTTGCCTGATTGCAAAGTGGATCTAAACAATGATTTTATGCTTGAATATTTTGTTTCAAGCTTTTGTTTCTTTGTTCCTTGTTTTTCCTTTTTTTTTCAACATTTTTTTTTTCTCCTCCTCCTGTTTTCCTGCCTTGGTCTCCACTTCAGTCCTGTTGCATTCCACTCGTTTTCTGTTTTTAAAAAAATGTCCCCTGGTTGTAAAAATAATCACAGAAAGCTTGAAAAAAATAAAATGACCTACAGTCCCACCACCAAAATGTATCCCTATCTAATATCAATGGTTAGCACATGTTTTAAGTATTTCCTTCCAGTCTTGTTTTATTAATGGAAGGAGACTTTCAGTCTTTTTTCTAATATGTGTATTTTGAATGTTACTGGCATATCTCATGGCTTTTTTAATGCCTTGATTTTTTTTACTTAATCACTTAAAATTAGTTCTAGACCATTTTATCTCATCAAGGAATTCATGCTGTTTATGATAATTCTATCTTGAATCAGTGTTGCATACTCCCTGTGTATATCTAGGCATTTTCATAGTCTTTTTTTCTCTAAAGTAAGGAACTCCTCTGGTAACATGATTTTTAGAAACTACATTGTGTACAAAAGAAGGAAAATGAATGCTCCTTCCCATGGTACTCCTACCTTCTCCAGTGATATCTGTTGTTATATGTTTCCAGATTAGAAAAATTTGTAGGCTCATTTTATACTTTTTTGTGGGCTTCTTTTCCTCACTTAACTATATTTATTGGAAATACTGGTATATTCATATGTAATCAGCTCATTTATTTTCAGTACCTTTCCTACTCCAAGGCTTATATCTGTCTCCCTTTTATTCATCTCCAAAATTAGTCCCCTCTCCTGTTTCTTTCTTTCCAAGTGGTCTCTCTTGTATGCTTTCCACCCTAATATTTCTTTTTCTCAATGTTTCTGTAGGATTTATTATTATCTTTATTTTTTCTAGATAACTTTGATGTTATTCTGGTCTTCTGTATGTTCTTTCTCAGAATTTACGATCAAAACTTATCCAACATGTTTTTCTGAAATGTTAATCCTACTTAAAAGGAACTCATTGTGGCTTTCTCCCTTCTCTGTCACCCTTGTTATATTCCGTTTTCTCATTTGTTTTGCTGTTGCAGTAGTAACAGAAGAATGATGCCCATTGCTGTTGTAATTCTTCAAACTAAAGTATGTGAAATATTCATTGCTGCAGTTTCTTTCTTAATGTACATACAGCCTTTAATGTTTTCTGTGGCTATAATTAACTGGTTAACTAGTTTCAGGTATAGCTCCTAGAAGTAATATATTTTGGCAGTTTTAGATAACTGGCTATTTTATCCCATTGTTGGAAGTGTTGCCATGTTCTCCCTGCCATTTTTCAGTGTTTGAAAATTGCTATTATCAACTCTAAGTGTAATACTTTTCTTTAGACTTTATAATGGTGGACTAAAAGACAAGATTCCTTGCATTTCAATGTGTCCTGTAGCATTAAGAAGAAAGTTGTAGCCAGGTGAGCAGGAAAATAAAACAGAATCAACCTTTGGTTTGGGACACTCTTCTAATTAGATTTATTATTCTTGCAGTAGACTCCTACATAATTTCCTGATGTTCATCTTTTGTGTTTCTTCCAGTATTGTTCACTCTTAACATAGTTTCATGTGGGAGCTTAGATATATGACAGTTACATCCCAAAGGAGCCTGTCTCTGTATCTTTCCAGGTTGTCTATCCTTCTACATTTATTATTTATTTATTTTTTAATTTAAATCAGTTTTATTTAAGAATTTCCAACATTGACAACTCTTATAAAAAGCATCTAAGCACAGGACCCAGAACGGCAGCAAACAGCATTCTTATGGGTAGCCGACAGACATTAGAACTTCCACCCTTCTTTGAGACACCTGAGCTCACTGGTGAACTCTGCTTCCAAGTACTCCTGCAAAGCACACCACAAGGTCAGTCCATGTTCTCAATCCATCAGCTTCAGTTCACATTACCACACTTACATATCAGTAACAGAACACACACCATACAGCATTCACAGCAGTTGACAAAGGGTAGGGGGAATACAAGTATCGTTTCACTTAACACATTGAACTGATGTGGGTTATCTAAGAACAAAAACTCACTTAAAGTCTTCCAACAGATGTGGATGTCCTTTGAATGCAAAAAACATTCGTATATTATTTGCTATCATTGCTTTCTGCACACTCTCTCACCAAAGCCACAGGATTGAGAGACACATCTCGCCAAGTTAAAAAATATCCATTAGGCACCACCAAGCCTCTGCATGCACTCTCTCCTTTTCTCGCTCATACCAGCCTTTCATGCCTTGGCACCACCATCAATCCCACACAAGGTTTCAAAAGTTCAAACAGCCTTCTGGCTCCATATCACAGCCTTGTGTTCATAGCGTTGATACGACTCCATGAAATAAAGAGTAGCAGATAAAAATGGTACACTCACCGTCAAAGACGCAGCCTGTGATGCGTGATGACGAATTCTTGAGTGAGAAAGCAGGTAGACAGAAGTATTCCTGTGGCAGAATATTTACAGCACTATTTTCAATGAAGTGCTTCTTCCATAAACATTTGAAATGAGATGAACTGCAGAGATTAAATGAAGGCTTCATATTGTACTTTTGCATATGAAGGGAGACAAGTGTTAAAAAACAAAACAAAAGAACCGAACAGTGTGACACCATGATCTCCCAAAAGGAGATTTTCTTAAGGAAAAAAATCCATATGGTGGGGTTCAAATTAAAACAAGGAGTAACGAATGTAGTTCTAATCAATGGTTTCCATTTTGAACATGCAAAGAATTCACTTGACAAGTCCAGGGATAAAATATTACA
>CAUYLG010042151.1:0-29428 GCA_963573385.1 Cacajao melanocephalus | reverse complement strand
GTGGCTCCTCCGCTGGGAATCTCCTAGTCTGTGGGCAACAAAAATTCGTCTGAAAGTGCGGCGTCCACTCGCTCTCTGCGCTTTCACTGGGAGCTACAATCCTGAGCTGTTGTTAATCGGCCATCTTGGATCTCTCTCCTCTTTTTTGCCATTGTTAATTTTCTACTTCTCTGATGTTATCTCAACACGTAAGGGAGAAGTTGGTTCAGAAATAGGAATTAGTCTATTAAATGTAGTCTGTGTTCAAGGGCCATAAGGATATAGTCGGAGCAATTCTATTGGTCACTTTGCATTTCTTGGGACCAGAAGAGTTGATGAATAAGAAAACGTGGCAATAATATAAAATTAAGAAATAATACAGACAATTATAATTGTCTCAGGGATTTCTTCAGAGACATTTATGAGAGATAACTATGAATATATTAGAGTACATATTTTATTGGGCTCATAGATTTTCATCTGCAGATAAACTTTCTTCTGAATTAGTTTTGTTTCACTTATAAATTTCATAAATATTCAAGCTGTTTGTTTATATTTAAATGATTATATGGACTTTAGAAAGAAATTGACAACAAAAATCATGACACAATATGTCTGAATATATATTTTCCTTGGCAGACTGATCTATTCAGAAAATGTATCTACATAACCAAGGCAGATGGGAAATATTTGAAAATGGTTGTTGTCACCCTTCTTTTCCATCCCTTATGTCACATCATGGACCCCTTAAGGCAAATCCTAAATATGAGGGGCATAATTTCTTATAAAGATTGCATTATTATTTGTTCCACCAGCTAACAAGAATTTCAAAGGCTACTAATAATTTTTAAATGTAATTAAGAAGGCAATAAACAGGTTAAAAAGATCACATTGGATGTAATATTGCCTTGTATTCTATCTGTACTTGGAAAATTGGATAAACAGAATACTTTTGCACAAACTATTATCAAAACACACAAATTCATACATATACTTATGCATAATTATTAATAGAACAGTACTTAATAAGCCCTTAAATATGAGCAAAATTATGGACTTTCTAATAAGAAAAAATAAAACTATGTTGGTTGAAAAGTAGTACCATCTATTAAAAATATTATGCAAGCTATATTTGTAATTAAAATTTTTAGGCATCACATTAAAAAAATTAAAGTAAAATTAACATATTTTATCCATTTTCAAGAAACAATACATTTTGAAAGCAAAATATATAAATTATGACATAAAACAGGGTCTGCTAGATTCTGAATATTTCATTGTCGGAGTTTCTAGAAAAGGTCATGTAGTCACGCCTAATGAGATGCAGCTGACCCTCTAATAGGGCTTCCTGGACGAGTTGTGTGGATCTTCTGGCATTTCTGGAGAGGCTCTTTCTCCATCTTTATACCACGCACTTCAGCATTTCACTGCAAATGGATGTCTGTGATTCTAGGCATCTACTTTGTGACAAAACATCTTGCATGTATACTGAGATCCACTGTTGTTTTCTCAACACATGACATATCAATTCAATGATACATCTCTAATCAGCAATCTCATGGGCCTCTTCTTTTTTGTACCTCTTTTATGGTCACTTAGACTGATGTTGGTCTATCCCTTTGAGATGTTCCTAAGTCCTAGAGTTACTACAAAGACTCGTCAGTGCTGCAGAAAATTTCTCTCAAGTGGCCACATGAAAGCTGCCTCCCTGTTTTATCTCAAAGGTATTCCACCAGCCTATCTTCTAAACTACACCATCCTAAACAAATTCAGATTGGTAAAAATTCATTTAGCCATTTTAAAATGATATCACAAATGGGCAAATGGAAGCAATTTTATTTTTCTGCAGACAGCAGAATTGATTTCTTAATATAGTTTGAATAATCATATAAATTTCTCTTACATTATCAAAGTTTTTTACCTAGAGATACTTTGACTAATACACTCAATTTTACTCATATTTTTAAGCTTTAAATACTAATACAAACAATTGAGACATTGAAAGCTTTCCTTAAAATGATACATTATCTTTACTCTCAATGTAGACATCAATTTTGCACTTTTCATAATCTTCACCTACCAGTTATTTTAATGTATGTCTTATATTGATTTCCTTTTTCCACTTACTCTTATTTCTTGCTACTACCATTTTCTGTATGGTACCCTACTTCTTCAAGTTTATTTCCAGTTTCTGTTGGGGTTACTTTTACATTTAGATTTTGGGCTGGGAATAAATACAGTAAACAAATTGTGTGAAATATGAGTTTTGAAAACTGTGTGGTCAGGATTATTAAACACACATGTTACTTTACATTTGGCTTCATTTTTAAACTCAGATTGAATCTCCATTGAAGGAAGTATTTTACTGGCAGCACATTTAAATCACCTGAAGAGTGATACTAACTCAAAATATTGCCAACTGAGTGTCTGTATTAGGAGGAAGGAAAGTATGAATCTCTTCATGGGTGCTACTTTTTATCTTCAGTGAGTATAAAAATATAAAACATGAATAACAAACATATAAAAAATTTTGAAAAATATGTGTTTGTTCATTTTACTTTACAATTCAAAATAAAATTGCCAGAGGTGAAGCGCCAATGTACAGTCTTTCTCTTCAATCTGTTCTTTGTGAAATTTTGCATGTGTATATTTTGCATGCATACCTCCTATTAATGCAATGAAATTTATTTCAATAGAATAAATTAAGGAAGTATACTGGCATAGCATAGCAGAGTTCTCTTCTCCAAGTATCACGAGGCTGAAATCAAGGTGTCATCCAAGCTGAGTTTTTCTCTGGAAACTCTAGAGAAAAATTCACTTTGGATCATTCATATTGACAGAAATTAGTTTCTTCAGATTGTAGGGCTGAGGTCCCTGCTTCTTTGCTGACTTCCTCAGCTTGTGGCTACTCAGTTTCTAGAGGATTCCTCCATTTTTTGTCACATGGCTCTCTTCATTGTCAGACAAGCAATGACATGCCAAATCCTTGTCAAGGGCAAATAAATGCATTTCGAATTTTTTACTTCCTCTGTCTCTAACATCTAGACTTAAATTTAAAGGATTTGTGTGATTAGGTGTGGCCCATATCAGATAATCTTCTTACTTTAAAGTCCACTGAGCCAGGTGTGGTGGCATGCACCTATAGTCTCAGCTACCCAGGAAGTTGATAAGGGAGAGAATGGTTTGAGTTCATGAGTCTGAGACCAGTTTGGGCAACATAGTAAGACCCCATCTCTAATAAATAAATACATATATACATACATACATATACACACCAACCAACCAACCAACCAATTGATTGGGGGCCTTAATTACATCTGCAAAATCCCTTCTGTCATATAGCATGAAATAATTATCATGTCATTCATCATATTTATAGGTTTCAGGCACAGTCAAGAGGAGGGGATTATGTAAGAGTATGTCTCACTGAAGGCCATGTTGAAATTCTGCCTACCGCAATCATTTCATGTATAGTTCACATTTACAGGACAAATTTTATATATGAACAACTGTCTGTAAACAAGCCACATGGTTTCAGAATGAAAATGAAAAGACTTATTTTTGTTAGGAGCTCTATCAACACACATTTTGGTTTTAGCTGTTAATTACAATGACTGCATACTTATGAAGATTCCAATTATAATTTACTTGTTTCTAATTAATCTCTTGCCACCTATCACTTTGAATATTTTATTTCTAATTGTTTTTTTTTGAACAAATAAATTCAAGTTTTCAAGGCTTTTAACTAATACTATCAATAAGTATAGATATCTTAATATGCAACACAAATTTAAATCTGATAGTTACCTGGATTTGTGTTATTTTTACGTCACCTGAAGGGCTTTCATTTCTTATTGCTTAAAAAGTATACAATTTTCTTTCTTTGTGTGCTGCATTATTGTGAAATAAATATTTTATATATGCTATTTTGGAAACAAACAATTTTGCACACAGTTGAATCTTTACTGTTAATTATAATATTTTGCAGATATCTTCTGGAGCTTCAACTGCAAATTTTGTAACTGATTTTGTTATAGTAGGTAGCTAGTCAGCCATAAGTACAGCAGCTGAGGGTTCTATCCCCACGCCTCCACTCCAGCACACACCAGGAATGTCTGGTAATCATCAGGTGATGGTCAGGTGGTTGTTAACTGTCTCTCTAAAATAATAATTTGTCACAGCCAGCACCAGGGAAGGCAGTCTCCCAATAAACAGAAACACCTGAAATGGTGATCAGCAGCCTCTCAGGAGTTGTGCCAGTGGGTTCCGGCATGCACATTAAGAGGCAAAATAGTGGAGTTTAACTGGTATATGACCTTGACCTTCTAGGAGGTGGAATTTAATTGGTATATGACTTTCTAGGGACATTTGCCTGGTAGGGGAAGAACACCTCAAACAAGCATGCATACAATTTCAGTAAACACACTGCATAGGTTCCGCTCCCAAGTGCTAGCAGGCCACTGCACATGTATACAGTCACCCCAAGGGACAATTCAGGAGAGAAATAATGCATGACCTTCGAAGTATGCCAACTTATAAAACTCCAAGTCCAAAGGTCAAACCATGCTCTTGATCGCTCAAGTTGACTGCTTGGCCCTCTTCCAAGTGTACTTTACTTCCTTTCAAACCTGCTGTAAAGCTTTTTAATAAACTTTCATGCCTTCTGTAAAATGTGCCTTAGCCTCTCCTTCCGCTTTATGCCCCTCATAGAATTCTTACTTCTGAGGAGGCAAGAACTGACGTTGCTATAGACTCAAATGGATTTGCTGTCACTAACAATTTCATAAGATAATTTTGTTTCTGTATTCTATGCTTGCATGAGCTTAAATGAGTTAAACTGTGTGTATATGTGTGTAAAAGAGAGATGCTTTATGGACAGGTGCTGGCTTGATTTCCATAGCATCATTGCTTATTTGATAACATTTGCATGTAAATAAGACTGAGAAGCTAAGAAAGAGAAGTACTGGGTCATATAAATTAAAATTTAGATAATCCTCATTTATATTAAGGAATTAGTAATGTACAAAATTGTTTTATAATTCTTGGATCTTATAATCCTGATGACTTTATTGCCTTAATTAAAAAGTTATTCAGTATAGTAGAAAAACATGTATTTACATGAAAATTGCTTAAGATAATTTAGGCCTTTATGGCTTTAGAGAATCAATTTATCAATATAAAGTTGGAATATATCTGCAGTCCTAAGATTATTTTAAAGCAATTCATATTGAGCTTTACTTTTTTGACTGAGCATGCTGTAAGAAAATAGAAAGTGCTAGTTTTCATAGTTAGATGATTAAAATAATTAAAATATATAAAATATAGGTATATTTTACACTCATGTCCATTGCAAAAATAAGTTTAAAATGGTGGGTAAGAGGTGAATGTGACTGTAAAAGAATAGGTAGCACAGGGAAGATCTTTGTGGTGATAGCATAGTTCTATATCTTGTATACAGTTGTGGTTATATAAATCTCCACATGTGAGAACAGTGACACAGAGTTACACATATAGTTTACATCAGTGTCAATTCCCTGGATTTGATATAGTAGTATATTTATATAAGATATGATTAACGTCAAGCCTGTAATGCCAGCACTTTGGGAAATTGAGGTGGGCAGATCATGAGGTCAGGAGTTCAAAACCAGCCTGGCCAATATGGTGAAACCTTGTCTCTACTAAAAATACAAAAATTAGCCAGGTGTGGTGGCATGCACCTGTAGTCCCAGCTACTCGGGGGTAGGGGGTGGCTGAGGCAGAAGAATCACTTAAATCTTAGAGGCGGAGGTTGCAGTGAGTCGAGATTGTGCAACTGCACTGCAGCCTGGGCAACAGAGCAAGACTCCATCATCTGATTAGTGAAAATACAAATCTGTGTTTATGAGTGTTGCAGAATGAATGATGCTGAGAAAAATTCTCTTTCCCTCTCTTATTTTCATACAGTCATCTTCAATTCTCAACTGAACTTTTATAGGAGATGATAAAAATTATTTCTGTCATTTTCTACCCTTTAACAATCTAATCACTACCTTTACTCTGCATAGGCCAACTTTTTCTATAATTTACAGTACCATTTGTAAGTTTTCTTTGGTAGCATTTATCTATGATGTTAATTAATGAAACAATTAATTGACTGCAAGCTCATGTTGAGAGAGAGTATATCTTTTGAATCTCCAAAAACTACTTTAATGTTTAAACATAGCAGATACTGATTACATTCTCATTATATTATTGGATGGATGAGTAGGGGTGAACTTTTCAGAGTATAGACCTAAAAATGCCAGATTGGATTAATCTGAAATCCATCACTTTGGGGATAATATTTGAGGCCTCCAAGTTTCACTACAGGAAGTTTTTGGCCTCCTGGACTCCGTAGACAGCTGCAGTAACGTGCTGAGAATTCAAGAAGTCAACTAATAATTGCTGCTAACAATTTATGAAAAGATGTTGTTTTAAGAGATACTGGGACAATACAGCAGCATTCACATAGTTCATTAAGCAAAGACTATAGCCTGCTAACTTCCCCAGGTAACTGGTTCTACCTAGGCTCTAAATTTGTAGTGTTTAATCAAATCTGCAGCCTTTGAGGAAGTCCGGTTCCGGTGAATCATCTCTGTCATTCTTGGTCACCAAACAAATGCAGTCCCCTCTTGCCAATTCCCATGTGATCTTATCCCATTATCATCTATTTTTTTCTTTTATTGCAATCTCTAATTCAGTATTTCCAACCACATACTCTGAAAAATCTCAGTACATTTTAACTTTTTGAATAAAGCATTCTACATTTGCATCTCTCAATACAATGCAATCTCTACTTGCCTGTTTCCACTACAACCTGGATTGTCTCTGGGGACATCACGCTTCATGTGCCTCTATAAGTAAAAGCAGTTTCCTCTCCCATGAGGAAGCACACATTTAGAAATCTAGACATGTAAACTATAATTATCCAGTTTCTGTTCACTACTTTCTGGCTCTTATGTTCTACAAACTTTTCAAAATCGGGAAAATCAAAACCAAAACAAATAGAAACCTTTTGCCCTCTGCTTTTACTACTATCAACCTCTCTTGGCTGTGTTTATTTATAAACCTTCTGTCACCACCCACACCAACTAACCAGTTCAACAGTGAAATCTTAGTTTTTATTTACACGCAGACTTTTGTCATCATCACATTGATATCATCAGCATGATTTGTTGTTCATGCAGCTGACCCATAAATTATTTAAGACTCCGTGATTCTTGGTGTTATTCAAAACACAAAAGTTACCTCTTTCCACTTTAATTCTTTTTAGTTTCTTTGAATTCAGAATTCAGCCTCCACTGTCACACCCTGAAACTTTTCAACAACTTTGTTGTGATACAGTGTAATTACTTATACCTAGGACAATTATATAAACAAAATTGGAAATGAATCAAGAATAAAACTTCATCATCTTTGTCTCCCTCTCTCTCTCTCTCTCTCTCTCTCTCTCTCTCTCTCTCACTCTCAAAGCAGGATGACCAGACTTCTCTTTATAGTCAAAGTCTGTCATGATATCTGACTCTTCAGATTCCTCACTGGGCTTCACAGGAATTGGTTAAGGTGCAATATCTTTTTAAGTCATATAAAGCCAAGAATACTTAGAGAAAGAAGAATACCATGTGAACAGAACACAAGATCAAGCTTCTCAGTTTCTCACAGAACCATAGCTAGGTACTTGCTTTGCTTCTTACATGTTTAAAGAGTGCATTAAACAAGGTGACTTATATCAGAGGAAGTTTGTCTCAAAGAAGAATAGACGTCTCCAAGCCTAGTGAGACAGAGAACTCTAACTTACAAATAACAGCTCATACAACTTTTACTTCAAGATACAAGGGGAAAAAAAAAAGAAAAGGAACAAAATAAAACAAAACCTTAGATCCAAATTTAGACAGGGAAAGCAAAAGAGGAGCCACTGTTACTCTAGTTTTTGAACTCCCGTGTACCCTATTCCCTAGACACTATTGACCATAAGCCACTTCATGGACATACCTGCGGTTTCATGTTTCAGTACATTTTCATGTTATTTATTCAATTTCAGGTTTCTTTCCACCTCCATCCACCAACTCCAGATTTACTTGTTAATATTGAACTAATTTAGCATTTGATAAAATATTTATGGTTTAGCATTTGATAAAATATGGCCTGAGAGAATACTATTACCAATAAAATTCAGTGATAAGGACATACTGAGAAGCAGAAGTTAATGTTACTAAATTTTTAATAGGAATCTGATCCCTGTCTAATAATATTAACTTGGATAATGAGAAAATGAAAATATTGACACTTCAGTCCATCACCTAATTTTTTAGGGTAGCATTCTTCATCTATCATTTAATTCTTTACAAAATAAATTTAGGTACAAACTTTTGGATCGCTTGGGAAGGCAGTGTTACCTTAGATATGATTGTTTTTATAGTCTGAAAAGTAGCCCTCCAAAGATATCCACTTCCTAACTTATAAAACTTTTGAATATGTAACCTTACATGACAAAATAAACTTTTCAGATGGATTAAGGTAAGGATGTTAACATGGAGAAATTGTTTTGAATTATCTAAGTGGGCTCAACATAAACTACAGACTGAAAAAGGCAAAGAATGGAACCACCTTAACAAACATAGTTCTGCTGACACCTTGATGTTAGTGCAGCAAAAGTCATTTTAGACTTCTAATCTCCATAACTGTAAGATTATAATTTTATATCATTTCATACAACTAAGTTTGTGGTAATTTGTTACAGCCGCTGGAGGGAACTAATGCAATTAGAAGCAGCTAAACTTAGAAATTTGAAAACAATTTAGGCTATAATTATTGATAATATAAGTCTAATAAATATGGTAGTAAATATTGCTATTCATCACATATTTCTAACTTTACCAAACAGAGGACATATAGGCCTGAATTTTTCTTGTCCTACTTTGAAGTTAGGCAAAGCTGTGTTATTTTCCTAGGGCAGTAACATAAGGAGATACTGGAATAATTGATGTGTGCCACTTCCAGGGCAGGAGCTTTAAGAGTCCTTGCTACAGTGTTTCCCTCATTAGGTGAATGTGGAAGTGCAGATTGAGATGGACTTCTCTCAGCCCACATTCTGCCAACCCTTGGTGCTTACATAGCATGAGCAAGAAATGACATTTTGATAGGACTTCCAAAATGTTAAAATAAGGATCTTCCTACGTCCATTCCCCCATAAAAGCAATGACAATATTGAAAAAATAAATACAATATACTATTTCAGAATTCTGAATGTTAGTAATGCCTTGCAACATGCTAAGGATCAATTATTCCAACAAATATGAATGAACCTCAGTGAAAACAATTTTGTAGTACTTTAACTTGGCTTACAACCTTTCCTCTCTCTCCACCTTCAGGATAGTCTTGAAATTCTGCAGATTCAGGGCCGTGCCAGCTGAGAAAACCAACAGTTTTGCAGCCAGCACAAGTGAGCATACTGCATATGGAAATTCTCAAAAGTCTTATCCCCAAAGAATTGTCACTATTTGATATGTTACGCAGTTCCCAGAGAAAGCCCTATTCACAGAGTAGTATTATTGGACCTGATTCAAAACTCCCTCTCCAGAAAAGATTTTATCTCCAAGGCTGCACTCAGCTGCTTTTGTTTGGAGTATAGCTGTGTGAGGCTAAATACCAGTTGGGGGAAACAAAATCCCAGACAAACTTTTAAAAATTATAATATGATATGGCCATTGAGTGTCCTGGAAAGCTTTGACATATTAATGAGATGTAAAAGGACACCTTCAAATGCAGGGCTATCCACATGCCAAAGAATACTTGAGAGTTTTCTAATCTGTCACTTCTGATTGACCTTGATGTCTTGTGCAAGGAGGAATTAGAGATTAAGGCAAGTAGGAAAAATGCTCAATTATTAAAGGCTTTTACCAATGCACATTCAGAAGGCCTCAGCAAAGGGTGGGATATTTATTGGTTTAAAGCATTTAAACAAATTGCTAAAACGTTATTAGCTGACTGATGAACAAAGTGAACAGAGGCCTCAGTAGTCACACCCTACGGAACATACTACAAAGTTAGTTATGTAAAGTTATTATAAACAAAGTAAGGAAAACAAAAACAACCAATCATGGAGTCATGATGTGATTTGCATAGTTGCCACATTATTTTATCTAAAACGTTTTTTTCTTTTCTTTTTCTTTTCTTTTTTTTTTTTTTTGAGATAGGATCTCACTCTGTTACCCAGGTGTGGAGTGCAGTAACACAATAATATCTCACTGCAGTTTCAAACTCCTGGGCTCAGGTGATCCTCTTACCTCAGGTTCCCAAGTTGCTGGGACTATAGGCACATGCCACCATGCCCTGCTAATTAAAAAAATAATTTGTAGAAGCACTGTCACACTATATTGCTCAGGCTAAAAATGTTCAGTGTTTGACAAAAAATTACAAGATGTACAAAGAAAATAGAAAACTATTACCCATATAGAGAGTAAAAAGCAGTCAATAGAAGCTGTCACTGAGAGGATAGATAGATTTGAGATTACTAGAAAAACACTTGAAATTGCTGTTATAAATATGCTAAAAATTAAGGGTGACCCGACTACAGATTAAAAATAATTATAAAATTTATGTCTCATCAAAGAGAGAATATCAGTATAGATTGGGTTTTTTTTTTTTTGAGACGGAGTCTTGCTCTGTCACCAGGCTGGAGTTCAGTGGTATGATCTCGACTCACTGCAACCAACCCTATCTCTACTAAAAATACAAAACTTACTGGGCATAGTGGTGTGCGCCTGTAGTCCCAGCTACTTGGGAGACAGGCAGGAGAATCACTTGAACCCAGGAGGCAGAGGTTGCAGTGACATAAATTTTATAATTACTTTTAATCTGTAGTCAGGTTACCTTTAATTTTTAACATATTTATAACAGCAATTTAAAGTGTGCTAATATAATTTCATTGATTGTAATAAACACACACCATCCTGACAAGGGATGTTAATAATGGAGGAGAATATGTATGTTTGAGAGCATTGGATACAAGAAATAGCTGTATAACTTCTTCTCAAATTTGCTGTAAACTGAAACTTGCTCTTTAAAAATAAAGTTGTTAAAAGACAAAGAAACAAACAAAGCATGAAAAAATATACATCAGCTAGGTGCTGTGCCCCATACCAGTAATCGGAGCACTTCGGAAGGCTGAGGTGGGTGGATCACCGGCGGTCTGGAGTTCCAGACTAGCCTGCCAACATGATGAAACCCGTCTCTACTAAAAATACAAAAATTAGCCAGGCCTGGTGGCTGGCGCATGTAATCCCAGCTACTCAGAATCTGAGGTAGGAGAATCACTTGAACTGGAGAGGCGGAGCTTTCAGTGAGCGTAGATCCTGCCACTGGACTCCAGCCTGAGAAACAAGAGGTAAACACCATCTCAAAAAAAAAAAAAAAAAAAGAGAAAAAGAAAAAATATACCTCACGCAAATTATTCACTAAATAACACGGAAGTGGCTACATCAATATTAAACAAAATAGACTTTAAGAAGTAAATTTTTGTTTTATCAGTCCTCTGTGATTTCCGAGTTGTTTGTTTTTAAAGCATAGAGTCTCATGATAGATATTACAAATCGGAGCCAAACTAATGAAAATAAAATTAACTTCATAATATGGAAAACTAGCTCATTAGTGTTCCTAAAAAGTGAGTAGCAAATCAGAAATCAGTATTTTCACTCTTAAAAAAGATTTTTGAGGCAATTACTGTCCCCGGGCATATATTATGGAAAGAAAAAAAAGCGAAAGGAAGATAAGGACTACATGAAATGAATTTGCTAAAGGCCTGTAGTAATATCTGTATTCTAGCAGGCATTCATACATGTTAGTTCGTAGACCTTCATCAATATTTAATGTCATAGATGTTTCAAAGCATTTTTGTTTTATTCTAATTTCATAGTTCTGTGATTGAGATTTTTATATAAAACAATTAAAATATAAAAAAATAGAAATTGAATTTTTAAGAACAGATTCATTAAGAAATCTTGAATAAAGTAATTGATTTCTTGTGGGAGTAGCCAGTTCTGAACCAAAACTAAACTATGGACTAACAATCATATATATGGTCATAACAAACTTTTTAAAAATAACTTTTATTTTATCACAGAGTTCTATTAATGGAAGATATTCATATTTAATATAAAATCAGTACAGTGTTTTTACCATGCAAATTAAAGTTTAATTAAAAGCATGCTTAGGCAAAAGGCAGATTGTGTTCAGTATGAAGAAAAGTTAGACATCACTTGAAAGAATAGGGACAACAAATTACACTAATAGGGAAAAAGGGATATAAGAAATCATATGTTTCCTACATATTAGAGGACTATAGGAAATAAAATACACATTTCTGATTCTAATAATACAAGAAATAATAAAGGAATAATAAAATATAAATTTCTGATACTTATAAAAGATGAACATATTATAAGTATTATTTTATGAGAAGATTCTCAGCAGAGATCCCTTCTAAAGTCCATGTGCTCAGGGTTTGTCCACTGCAAAATAAAAGGAAGGGAAATGTATTACATTCATTTGGCACTTCAGAAAGATTTTAGCATGACACCTTCCTTTGTTATTAAATGAAAAATTACCCCCAAATTGAACCTTATATTCTATTTTATCCAGAAAGTAAAGATCTTGTTTGGACAACAGTTGGGAATAATAGGAATAGCAACACAGTGAAATTCCAAATTTTACTTACCAATATTTTATTGTATTTGTTTGTTATTCTCATTAATGTTTACTTTGTTTACTGCCTATTCTACCTTCACTTCTAGATTCTCTCCAAATCATCTAGTCTTCAAACACACACACACGCACATACACACACACAGAATTTTTGCTAGGTACATTCAAGTCACCATGCCCCTTGTTTAGTTTAATTTAGTAAACATTGGTAGCTTTATTATTATTAAATTTCTAGGTGAGAAAAGTGAGACTGAAGTTTAGATGACTCTCCCAACCTCTATGATATAGCTCTAGACTATGAATCTGAAATTCAAAATAAGATAAAATGGACCATGATCTAGGTTCTTAAATATAAATTAGAGCATCTTTATAAAATAATTATCCTTAAAGAAATAAGAAAATATACTGCATTCATGAGCATAAATGGATTACTTTAAATAATATTTTCATAACTCCATAGAGCCTGTAGAAATTGAAAAATATATATAATACAGAAATGAAAACCCAATAGAAGTGTTGTAAAATTAGATTGAAGAAAATATTCCAGAAAATAGAGCAAAAAGACCAAGATATAGGAATAGAAGCAAAAAAGAAAATTAAATGACCAGTTCGATAGATTCTCATAGATCAAAGCCTCATCCTTGTTCCCAACCCTCTCCCAACTTCCCCTTTTAGCTTTGTCCTTCTTCATATTACCAAGGAGAGCTCCATGGAAACTTATCTTACCTTGTTCTCCTGCAGAAGACACCACCACTGAGCAGAGACACTTGGGGAAGAGTTGAGGAAACTGGATCTATATTCCTAGAGGTTCAGAATGCCCAACCTGGAACTAGAAAAAGACACATCCAAAATTGATGACATTCAAAGGCTAAATTACAATAATTGTTTGGGATTTTAGAGATTATATTGAGTTATAAAATTTAGTGAGAATAAACTTTAACATATATTCCAAGCTTACTTTTCTTCAATTTTAAATGTATCCTAATCAGGTGCTTTTAAAAAGTTTGTCTTTATTATTTACTGTAACGTTCAGTCATGTTTCCTATTTTATTAATCTATCATTTCCCTTTCTATATAGATATGTATGTACTTCTGTTTATCTATCATCTATTTACAGGAGGGAATAACTTCTGTTGAATATCACAGAACATAGCTTTTCTTCTCATGTAAATTATTTTAAATGTTGCTATTTGATTTTTGGCACTCTTGCTTTTCAAAGCTATGTTCTGTTCAATTTGGCTTTTCAGATCTGACATTTCACAGTGATGTTTTCAATCACTTGTTCCAAAATCAGTCAATTTCAAAATAATCTTGGTGCTGATTTCTACAGTACAGTGAAATGCTTGTTGAGTAAAGACACCTTTCTCCTGGTGTCTGCTATACCTGGAATGTTATCTTTAGTGGTTAAATTTTTCTTTTTTGAGAATGAGCTAATGTGTCTTCCTGAAGGAGACATACCTCTGGGCATGACTAAAAACAGAGTATCATTATTTATCCTATTTTTAAATCCATTCTTTAGTTTTTATATGATATCTAAAGTATCTCCTTTTGCAATAATTGTGATTCCTTTTAAGCTTTCAGACCTGTGTTAGCAGAATCAGGAATTCGAGACCAGCCTGACCAACATGGCGAAACCCCAGCTCTACTAAAAATTCAAAATTAGTCGGGCATGGTGGCACATGCCTATAATCCCAGCTACTTAGGAGGCTGAGGCAGAAGAATTGCTTGAACCCAGGAGGTGGAAGTTGTAGTGAGTTGAGACGTGCCATTTAATTCCAGCCAGGGCAATAGGATTAAAACTCCATCTTGATAAAACAAAAAACAAAAATAAAAAATAAAAATTATTGAGACTTATTTTGTGGCCTATCATATGGTCTGTCTTGGAGAATGTCCCATGTGCTGATGAGAAGGATGTGTATATTCTGCAGTTCTTGGGTAGAATGTCATATAAATATTTGTTGGTTTTAATTGTTTTGTTTTGTTGTTTTTTTTTTTTTTTTTTTTTACTCAATGTGAGGCACGAAGGGCTCATGTGTTCTATAGAGCAGTTTAAGTTCAGTGTTTCTTTTTTTACTTTATGTCTTGATTATCTACCTAGTGCTGTCAGTAGATTGTTGAAGTCTCCCACTATAATTTTGTTACTGTCCATCCCTTTTCTTAGTTCTAATAGTAATTGTTTTATTAATCTGGGAACTTTAGAGTTAGGTGCAAATATATTTAGGATTGTAATATCTTCTTGTTGGATTGATCCTTTTATTATTATATAATGGCTTCTTTATTACTTTATTTTTTTACTGTTTTTGTTTTAAGCCCATTTTATCTGATATAAGAATAGCCATATCTGCTTGTTCTTGGTTTCCATTTGCATAGAATGTCTTTTTCCACTCCTTTACCCTGAGTCTATATGAGTCCTTATATGGCAGGTAAGCCTCTTGAAGATAGCAGGTTTTTGGTTTGTGATCTTTTGTATCCATTCTGCCAGTCTGTATCTTTTAACTGAAGAATGTAGACCATTTACATTCAGCATAACTACTGAGATGCAATGTACTGTTCCAGTCATCATGTTGTTACCTATTTTATTTTATTTGTTGTGTTATTGTGTTTATTGTTTTATAGGCCCTGTGACTATTATTCTTTCAAGAGGTTATTTTTTCATTTCAAAATTTAGAACTTTTTTTTAGCATTTCTTGTAGGGTTCATCCGGTAATGACAAATGTCATCAGCATTTTCCTGTCTGAATAAAGGCTTTTATGAAAGTTTTGCTGAATACAAAATTCTTGATTGATAGTTATTCTGTTTAAGATGGCGTAAGATTAGACCCAAATCCCTGCTAGTTTTTGTGTGTTAGCTTTGTCAGATGATGGTTGCAGTAACAACATGTTTGGTGCATGAGCACATCCACTGTCTCCTGTGTGGTTGGAATGGCAGAGGTCTTTTAAAGCTTATCTCATTCCTAGTTGTGTGCATTTTTTATTTAATTATTTAAATTTCTCAGTATATTATTCACTGGGTTGAACAGGTTTCCAGACAGTAAGGCACATGTCCATGGGTAAAAACTGGCTGTGGCTGAAGCAGGTGGGTAAATGTAATACACAATATACACAATATTGGGCAGATGTCTCAGCATTGACAGTGTCAGCTGAGGCCACTTCGTAAAATTCGCTGAGGTCTTTTCAGAGGGAAGGGAGGAAGCCACCTCAGCTCCTATGCCAATCCAGTAGGAAAGCTATTTGCCTCCCAGTCATGTTCCTACCACACTGCAGGCTGGTGCTGGGAAATACCTGCAAGGGGTCCGGTGATACGATCTGTCCCTAAGACTCCCAGCAGCAGATCCTAGCATCACCTCTGATCGAGGTGGGAGGGGAGTGATGAAGATTCTGTGAGATTATTTGTTTATAAATAGTCTTAGTATACTGGCTTTCATGGGTTGTAGCAGTAACAAACTGGTCATATAGACTCAGGATCTCCTGGTTAGCCAGGGTTAGCAAGCCATAGTGATAGCTGAGATCACACAAAGTTTTCTCCTTCTTGGGTGCTGTTATTCTACCTGCAGATGCTGTAATGGACTCTGTCAGTTGTCCTCCAGCCATTATGGGGAGCCAGTTGGCCTCCAGCCAGTAGCACCAGCTGTGACGGTAGTGAAATTTGTGTTAGCCTTCTATGTTAAGTTACTAGGGTGTGTGGATGAGCAAAGCTGGGTGAGAGCTGGGTCAGGCAAGTCTGTGTTCTGGTTCTCCATGTGCAGGTTCTAGCAGTGGCCTCAGTAGGGATTGGAGGGCAGTTCTCTAGTCATTGGGGTAATGTTCCAGTCAGGAGTGCAGCTGCATCTGCTGCACTGAAAAATCCACTTAGAGAGTGGGGAGTAGCAAATGCCAATAGGTGCCACCCAACTCCCCCACACTTGGCAAGACAGGTCCCACACCTGCTGTATTCTACTGGCAGCAGCTAGGCTTCAGACAGTCTATGCTCAGAACTCAAAACTGCCACTGACCGTAAGCCTTCCCACAGAGACTGAAACCACAGCTTTCATGTGTCGCCCCCTCTGGTCTGCCCATGAAGCAGGAGTGCTCAGCTCCTGTGCCCGCAATTACAGCACGCTTCCCATTTACTCCTTGGTTCTGGCTAATGGGGTTTGTCACTGTAATATTGGGGTTTAGGGGTTCAGGGTGCCCTTAGCTCCCCTGAGAGAATGTTTTCTCAGGTTCTTGGTCTCCTGCCCTCTCAAGAATGAGAGGGGAACCATGGCACAGCACGCAGTTAATGCCAGACTTAAGAAGCATTGCAGAAAAGTTATTTATTTTGGGTAGAAAAAGAGAAGAAAGGAGAAGAGAGAAAGACTTCCACACGAGAGAGAGAGAGAGAGAGAATGTGGGGGGACTCCAGAGGGAAAATCCAGGAGAGAGAAAGATGGCTTCCACAAGAGAGTGTTTGTGGAAGGGGACCCAAACATGGAGTCGGAAGGGGACCCAAACATGGAGTCGGAAGGGGTGTGGAAGAAGGGGACTTTTAAAGTGGGAGGAACCCCCACCTTCTCTGAGACCCCCGGCCAATGAAAGGAGTTCCTTAGAACTTCCGCTGGAGTGATTGACTTTTTATTTCTTCCGGAGCCCACGAAATTTAAACATAGACCAGTAGGTGAGAGATGGGAGGGGGGCATGGCTCTGGGAAATTCTTGGCCTTAAAACTTCACCCTTATGGACCCTGGAAAGAAACCCTTCCCTCATCACCACTGGATATTATATTGGAAATCTCAGCTGGGAACTTCTCTCAGCCTGTAACCACCACCTGAATAAGCTGACGAACTTTCACAAAGTCACCAGTGAGATAGGATCAGGAATGACTTCTTATGTGGGTCTGGGAATGCACTCACGTCATGTTCTGATGCTGCTCCTTCTCAAATATTTTCCACTGCTGAGTAAATCAGCTCCAGTGCTGGATGGTGTTAAGGCCTGGCCTTGTGGTCTGGATTGCCAGGTTTTCCAGTGAAAGAGTATGTCCCAGAGGTAGTTTGTCCCCTTTTCACACTCTGAGGACTTATGGTTTCCCCCCTGGTTCACAGTGTAGGCTGCAGTTCACCACTTCTTTCAAAGGGTTTGTGGTTTCTTTCAATTTTCTGTCAAGATCCTGTGTTGCTTCTTGGAGAAAATGTTCACAGGGTGAATCTAAACATACTGGGTTGTCTTTCCAAGTGAGAGAGGCATGCTCATAATGCCCCCAATGCACCATCTTGGAAAAAAGACATTTTTGATAGCAAAACATTCCTTCCCCTGCTGGATGTGCTGCCTCAGGCTGTCATGGCTAGCCTATGGAATCACAGCATAGCTCCATTCCTCTTGGGGTAACGGCATTTCTCACACAGAGGAGAATAATTTGGAGAGAAGGCATCTTAGTTTACATAGTCTGTGAAATTTATCAAATTTAAATAATAGCATTATTCCAAACATCCCCTGAGCTAAATTTTGACTTTGTCTTAATAATTTCTAGGTGCTATATTGTGAGTTATTATTCAGTGTCTTTTCAGTTTATCTTAGCTGACGAAGCTTAAATTGAATTTCTTTTGCTCTTATCACTTCTCAGCTAAATTGAGTGTAGTCTTATTGTCTGTACATATATAATGTTTATAATTATCAAATATCTTATGTCTCTAATCCAATTTCATACTTATTTTATTGAAGATGTCATTTTCTCAAGGAGACCTTTCTGAATCACCTCATGATCCATTCTCTTGCCCTGCTTTATTTCTTCCATACTATCTGATGTTTTATGTGTTTATTTTTATTTTGTTAAAGTTTGTCTCTTTTCTCTTGGAATGTGCACACCATAAGGGCAGGAAATTGTGTTTGTCCTCATCACCGCTGTATATCCAGTACCTAAAATTGTATCCTGCCCATATTCAGTATTCAAAATACATTTATATTATAAAACAATCCTGCAAGGCAGGCATAGTACCTTTGTTGATGATAAAGCAAATGCAGTAGGGCCTCTTAATTTGCTTAAGATTCAGAGCTAATAAGTACAACAGTCTATTTGCCATCACTACTTTCTGTCTGGGTACTTCCATGGATTTATTTTGAACTCAAGTTCAATTAAACTTGGTATTTTTAAAAAATGATTTGATATGCAGAAGAAGAATCTGTAAACAATTTAGAATCATTAACTTTTTAAAGGAGACAAACACTTTTATGGTATAACATAAATGATGTAGATAAGCAACCTTTTTGAATACTCAGATGCATTAAAGCTTTAAAATTAGAAACTTCAACAGTTCAGAATTCTGTAACAAAGATATTTTGGAAGATTTTAAAGAAAGCCTCTCACCAAGCACTTGTCAGACACATCTCCCAGATAATTTCAATTCATGATTTATTTTCACAATACCTAAAATCACAGCAGTGTATCAAATTTCCATTGTAATTAATGTGCATTTCATAGAAACTAATGAAAGAGATATATTCTCTGGATTTCTAACACCTTTAACTGTCCCTCCAAATTTATCAGAACTTTTCCCTTTTTATGGTAATTATGATGACTGATTCAAGAAGATATTTCAGATATCAGTATTAAGTTTCCTGCCTCTCTGTGGCCATAGATTTTTAGAAAGATGTTTGCAGATATATTAGAATCCACATAGAATGACATATATCCATTTATATGATAATATAATACATTTGAGATTGCTATAGGACTTCCTACTTCACTAAACATAAAAAATAAATATATGGATAGTGCATTTGGCTGTTTGTGAAAAATTTGTGTTACTCTCAGAACCCTTAAGGATTCACTCTAAAGCAGTTAGTTTCTTACCTGTTAGATGAAAGCAGTGACCTTGAGATAAAGTAAAGGATAACTTAAAAAGGTTCACTAGCTGTGACTGCACTCAATAGCTTTCCATCTACTTCTTCTAAAACTGCACAAAACATAATGCTAATACAATATATGTTTAAGCTCTTTGTAATGGTACCCAGGGGTACTCTACTCCCAGAGCCCTTTCAATTTCACTTATTTCTCTTATGCCTGGGAGCAGTGAGCAAATTGCCACAAGGCTAAAAATATCACCAACATATGCATGTACACCCTTTTCAAAAACTCAGTAAAGTGCATATCTTGTTAGTGAATTATTCCTTACTTCCCATTCTATCCCACTTCTCAGAGTAAATAGAGATATGTGACCTGTCTGCAATATTGCTGATGCCTAAAGGTTCAGAACAGAACACCTCTTGAGAAGTATTGGAGTCCTTGTGTCTATGCACTGATTTCAGTAGAGCCCTAACCAAATTTCTCCTAATTTTCCCTTTCATTTTTCACTCTTATTCAAGTGAATTCTGTTTCTTCTTAAACCAGAAAATAAATGTAAAAGTACTTTGACTAGGACCTAGCATGGAAAAACTGCTATGCAAATATTTGTTTTGATTCTGGGCATTTCATGCCCACACGCAAACATACGCTTACATAGGCATAGCCATGAACATGAATTTGCAGCTTGTTTGTTCTTTTTAGTTAAATTCCCATTCTTTTATAAATCATTAATTTGATATGTTCATCGTACCAACGCATGCCAAGAGATTCTCAGGTAAAAGCTTGCTGCATGTTTCTACATACTACTTAGACTAGTGTTTAGAAGGTTCTTTGAAATTTTTCCAAATTATTCCTGTGCCCAAATATTTACCCTACTGTCTAACAAAAACAAAATTCCTATTTCCTGAGGATTCCCTGCATTTTCTATAAGTCATATCGTATTTTTATCGTTTTATCTATCATTCATATCTATCTAATTTTTTCCCATCTTTCTCTTTAGTGATCAATTCAAAATTTAGTTCGGTTACGAAGATTTCTCCAGTTATCTCTTCAACCTGGCTTGGTTTATAATGCTTCAGTTGCATTTTGGTTTTGTTTTATTTCTCTCTTTCTTTAAAAAAAATTTTTTTTGAGGTATAATTTACCTATCTAGAAATATATTTTGAACACACACAGTTTAGTAATTTTTAAAAATGCATTTTTCTATGCAACTCTACATTATTATAGGAAGTTTATAGAAGTTTTATAGAAGTTTCTCGTTCACTCGAGAAAGTTATGTTGAGCCCCTTCCCAGTAAATCCTCACCAACCTTCTCAGGTAAGATTTGATTCGATGTCTGTCATCATAGCTTAGACTTCCCTGTTTTAGAGTTTCTTATGAAATCAGGCAGTAAATACTGTTTTATATGTGAGTTATGAATTAAAGAACAAAGAATTCTAGACAAGGTAATAGTAGAAGGTTATCTCAGATGAGAGAGAGAGCAACAGTCGATATATGCACTCACACACACACACGTATATGTATCTGTCTGTCTCAAGTCACTAGTATAGAATCTGGCTGAGATAGCAGTGCCTGACACAGGGCTGGCACTGTATAAATATTTGGGTTGAGTTATATATTAACTGTAGGATTTTAGAAACAATGACAATTTCATGCAGTATTGGAAATTCCATCGTATAAGAGAGACTGACATTACAAGTAGGGATTTCTCATCCTCCTCACATGATATCTTTTTCTCCCTTACATTTGAGAGTTTACTCTGCATTTTAACCATTACTACATGCATTTAGTAGATAATGAAAAACAAAACCTTGACCCTGAGAAGAAAAAATTGAGCCTAAAGAGTGCTTTATCTAGTATTTTATCCAAAGTGTACCTAAAGTTCTCCAAAGAAGTTTCATATTAAAATATAATTTTACTATGTTTATAAAGATCATAGTGAAATGCCAAGTTGTATAATTTATTACATGGCATGCATTATCTTGCTGCCACTGAATTGATCTCTTTTTAATATGTATAAGTAACTCAGCCTTCCCTAAAATATATCATCTTGTCAAAATAAAGAAATTTCAAAGTCCCTTTTGACTATATGCTTGATATACTGTTGCAGGAGAATTTTCCTTATTTGGAAGGAATGTAATATAAAAATACTCAACATTGGCAACTAGGGACTTCGAATCTATGGCTGTCACACAAATGCAGATTATTCGTGGAAACCTCTAAATTAGATTTTAATAACCAAGATGATATAACTAACATCTACATAAATACTGCCTACATCCAGTACTCCACATTTGAAGGTCATACACTTATTTTTCACTTCTTATTTCTTATTACAGGAATGATTCAAATACAAAGTTATACAGAACCAGAATAAAAAATGTTTTCTTACTGTATTTCTTGCTTATTTTTAATACACTACCATTCTAATCACTCAATCCTAATATTGCATCTATACTCGGAAAACAAAGATATGTCACAGCTGGTGAAATCTTAAGAATGTACTTCAACTTCAAAAACAAACCCAAAAGAAATGTTCTAAAAATATGAACAAAAACAGCATTATTAAAAACACACTTGTGAAAGTTATATTACTCATGTGGATTATATATAGATACAGAAACTAATACAAATACATCAAAAATAAATTTCACAATTAACTATTTTAGTTATAACAACCCTCTGAAAAACCTAAACCAACAAAATGTTTATTTATTCTCTGTATGACAGGCAAAGGATCTACAATACCAAATAAGACCTACACCTTCCCTACTTCTGTAGTACAAATTCCTAAATAATGACAAAAATTATTATTGAATTTATTTTACCTGTGTGCCTGAAAAAAATCTCCAAATATATCACTGAACTGAGCATACCTCTTTTTTATATGCTCAGTTCAGTAATATATTCAGATTCTTTTGGCATCTCTTCTTTCTGTAGACTCTTAGTCAGAACTTTGACACTCAGAACCATAGCTCAGTTCAATATTATCTAGTTGTTGGTTTTGAAATCTAAGAGTTGGTAGCCATGCCTTCACAACTTCTGCACTCTGTGTACCTTGTGAGTTGACGCCATGTGGATTTTGGCAAAGTTTACAGCTTGTGACTCCAAACAGCAGCCTGAGCCACAGCTGGAGATGCTTGAGTCACAGCTGGATCAGCTAAGGAAAGCTGCACTGGAATTTTAGAGCAGAGATTTTAGGCATCTCTGAGTAGCAAGCCCTAAGTTTCCTTAGGTACCCTTGGTCTCTGAAACTGTTGTGTCCACAAGGTCCTGACACTTTGGGCCTGTGATGGGAGTGGCAGCACCAATAATTTCTGAAATACTTTAAGGGTCTTTCTTCTATTGTCTTGATGAATAGCAGCTGACTTTCTTCTATCCATACTTATCAAATCTTTAACTATCCATGCTAATCTTCTTATCAAATCATCACTTGGCCAAACCCTTGGTATTCTTTCCTAACACAGCTTTTGATTCTTTAAAATCTGGTCAGGCTGATGGTTTTCCCAATCTTGAAGCTCTGCTTCTCTTTTAATTAAAAATTATGTCTTTAACTCACTCTCCCTTCTCCACTTTTACTATAAGTTGCCAAGAGAAGCCTTGCAGCTCCCTGAACACATTGCTTAGATATGTCTTCTGCCAAATATACTACTAGTTCATTGCTCTTAAATTCTACTTCCAAAAGACAGTAAAATATGGACATAATCTAGCCATGTTATTTGCCACTTCATAAGAAATATTGCCTTTGTCTAATTTCCAATAACATATTTCACATTTCCACCTAAGACTTCATCAGAATGGCCTTTGCTGTCCATATTTCTAGCAGAATTAAGATTAAAATCACTTAAGTAATCTCTAAGAATATTTAGGCTCTCCCTATAACTCTGCTCTTATGTGCTCTCACCAGGGTAGTCCTTTACTGTACAGCTTTATCTTTGACCCAGTTGCAAAACTGTACTAACATGCATTTCTCCATACCAATGTTTGTCTTAGTTTTGTTTGCATTGCTATAACAAAATACCTTAGGTTGTGTAATTTATAAAGAGCAAAGATTTATTTTTGAAAGCTGTTAAGTCCAAGATGAAGGTATCAACAGGTTTGATGCTTGATGAGGGCTGCTCTCTGCTTCCAAAATGGTGCCTTGTTGCTGAAATCTCTTCAGGGGATGAACACTGTATCGTCACGTCAGGAGGAATGAAGGGGTAAACTTACTCCCCTCAAGTCACGTTATAAAGCATTAAGCCATCATGAGCACAGAGCCCTCATGCTCCAATTGCCTCCTAATGACCCCATCTCTCAATATTTTGCATTGGGAATTAGGTTTCAACATGAATTTTGGAGAGTCAGAAATACTCACACAAAAGTATAGAACCTCCAGAAAAAAGCAAACTATTTCTTTGCCAGCCTCCAGAACGGTAAGAAAAAAATTTCTGTTCTTTAAAAATTATTCAGTCTAAGATACTTTGCTATGGCGGCATAGGTAAAACTAACACACTCAAGAAAGAATCTTGCCTATTTCAGCTTCTGTAAGCCACCAACTTTTATTAGCTAATAGATCCCTTCTATTTTCTAGGTCAGCAACATTGCATCTCTTTAGTCAGTCTTCCTTTTCTCACATTCTTTTTTTTGATCCCCTTTTTCTGCCTCCCCTTTCTGTTTTCATGGTTATTTTGATTACACTTGGCCTACTTGAATAATCTGGCCCAAACCATTTCCCAGATTTCGGAATCTGGGAAAAATTCTTTTTGGTCTTGGCACCGTTTTTTGGGAGTATGGCTCTACTGTTAAGTCATCCTTACTTCATCAATAGTAGAACCTGGTTGTAGTTGCGCAGTTTGATTAGCACATTTCTTGTTTGTTGAATTTTGGGGCTCTGTCAATCTTCTTTAACATAGTATTCTGCTCTCTTTAGCCCATCTAGTGATGTTTCTGCTGATACAACATTTTTGAGAACCTTAAGGGTATCTTGTGTATTACAAGAGGCTCCTCAACAGATCTTTCTTAGATAATCTCATCTTTACTTTTAGCTTTTACTCAGATAGCAAATGAATCCATTTCTTATTTCTGAGGTATGAAAAAGGGATTGTTCAGCCATACTTTCAGGGTATTTTTTTTTCCCTAAATCAGGCTTTTCTGAAAATAAATTTGTAATTTTAGGATCTTTTGCAATCCAAGTAAGCTGCGAATTTTCAAAGTCATTAAATTCTGATTTCTTTTTTGCTTAATAGTTCTTTCCCCAATTGTTTATTTTCCTCTTTCACTTTGCTATAAGCAGGAAGAAGAAAATAGGCTACATATTTAAAACATTGCTTGGAAATCTCCTCAGCTAAGTATTCAAATTTTTCATTTATGTTTTGCTTTTCACATAACTGTAGAACACATTTCAGCTATGGTTTTTGCCACTATGCATAAGGGTTCTTTTCCCTCAGTTTTCAAAAACATGTTTCTCTGTTCATCTAAGGAATTACCAACCATACCTTTAATATGTATTTTTTTGAGATAGGGTCTCTTTTTATCACCTAGCCTAGAGTGCAGTTGCATAATCACGGCTCATTGCAGCCTTGACTCAATTTTCAAAAACATGTTTCTCTTTTCATCTAAGGAATTACCAACCATACCTTTAATATGTATTTTTTAAAAATAGGGTCTCTTTTTATCACCTAGCCTGGAGTGCAGTTGCATAATCACAGCTCATTGGCTCAAGTGATCCTTCAACTTCATCCTCCCAAGTAGCTGGAACTACAGGTGTGCCCCACCATACCTGGCTAATTTTTAAAAATTTTTTACAGACAGGGTCTCAACATTTTGCCTAGATTGGTCTCAAACTCCTGGGCTCAAGCTGTTTTTCCAGCTTATCCTCTCAATGTGCTGAGATTAACAGGCATGACCCAGCATGCCTGGCAAATGTGCATTTTTTTTTATATTCTTTTCATGACAATTAAGTCATTCTCTAAGATTATATATATTTTTTCTCTCCCATGCTCCTCATTTTCTCCTGAGGCCTCAATAGAAGAATTATGTATATCCATATTCCTAACAGTATATTAAAGGCAACCTAGAATTTTTCTATGATGTTTTGAAAGTTCTTTCAGGCTCTGTTCACTGCTCAAACACAAAACCACTTCTACATTTTTAGGCATTTGTGATAGACTCACATCACTTCCAGGTAATAAAACCTGCCTTACTTTCCTAATTCTGCTATAACATATTATCACTTTGTGACTTAAAGCATATATATTTATTACTTTATAATTTCAAAGATCAGAAATCTCACATGGATTACACTAAACTCAAGTTGTGAATAGGGCTTTTAGAGGCTCTAAAAAGAGCCTTGCCTCTTTCAGCTTCTAGATTCCACCCACTTTCCTTGGCTCCTGAGCCCCTTCCTCCATCTCCGAAGCCAGAAATATTAGGCTGACTCCTACACTCTGTGGTTCTATTTTTTGACCACTTCTCTCATTTTTAAGAATTCTTGTGATGACTTTGGGCGCTATCTTAGTTGGCCCAACTTGGGGTAACAAAATAACTTGGACTTCATAGCTTTTAAGCAACAGAAATTTATTTCTGGCTGTCATGGTGGCTAGAGCCTGTAATTCTAGCACTTTGGGAGGCCAAGGCGGGTGGAAAGCCTGAGCTCAGGAGTTCGAGACCAGCCAGGCAACACAGTGAAACCCCATCTCTACTAAAATACAAAAGAAATTAGCCGGGCATGGTGGCATGCACCTGTAGTCCCAGCTACTCAGGAGGCTGAGGCAAGAGAATTGCTTGACTCTGGGAGGTGGAGGTTGCAGTGAGCTGAGATTGCACAACTGCTCTCCAGCCTGGGCAACAGAACAAGACTCTGTCTCTCCAAAAAAAAAAAAAAAAAAAAAAAAAAGAGAAAAGAGAAGAAAAAAGAAATTTATTTCTTACAGTTTCAGTGTCTGGGAAGTCCAGGATAAGGGTGCCAGTGTGGTCAGGTTCTATGAGGACCCTCTTCTGTTTATACTTATTATTGTGTCCTCACATGGTAGAAGGGCTAAGGCAGCTCTCTGGGGCCCCTTTTATAAAGGAACTAATATCATTCATGAAAATGGAGCCCTCATAACCTAATCACCTCTCAAAGGTTCTACCTTCTAATTTGATAATTTTGGTGATTAGGAGGCAAGGTATGAATTTTGTGGGACATGAACATTCAGAGCATAACAGGTATACCTGCATGATCTAGGATAATTCTCTCTCTCTCTCTCTCTCTCTCTCTCTCTCTCTCTCTCTCTTTTTCTCTTTCTTTCTTTTTCTTTTCTTTTTTCTTTTTTTTTTTTTTTTGGACACTGGGTCTCATCCTGTCATCTAGGCTGGAGTGTAGTGACTGGATCACCATTCACTGCAGTCTCCACTTCCTGGGTGCAGGCATTTCACCCACCTCAGCCACCCAGGTAGCTGGAACTACAGGTGCATGCCACTACACCCAGCTAATATTTTGTATTTTTTGTAGAGAGAGGATTTTTCTATGTTTCCCAGGCTGGTCTCGACCTCCTAGGCTCAAGCGATCTATTGGCCTTGGCATCCCAAAGTGCTGGGATTGCAAGCATGAGCCACAGAGCTGGCCAAGCTAATTTAAGAACAGCTGATTATCAACCTTACTTCACTTTACAATATTTATTTTTCTTTACCATGTAACCTGACATAGTCACAGATTTTATAGATTAGAACATAGACATCTTTGAGAGACAAATATTCTACCTACAATGCCCTATTTTCTTTTTCTCTAGGAAAGATTTTAATGATATGTTTTGAACATGTTGGTTCTAAGGCTTAATAAATTTGATAAATACATATTGAAGCTTTTTTGTGTGTTATAAAGTAATAAATATGTTGAATTTATTTTGATCAGATAACTTTATTTTAGAAAATATTTTAGAAAGATGATTATAAGACATATCTAAAATGTTTAAAAACTTGTGTGAATTTGAAGTGTTTCCATGAACAAATTAAGATGAGGAAACGTATGGTAAGAATGATTAATAACAATAATAGCATTTTCCAGTCGCTGAACAGATGTACCTGGCAAAAGTATTAGGTTCAGTTTATAAATTAGTTTCAATCCTTACAACAATAAAAACAATTAAGATTCATAATCTGCATTTTATAGATACTAAAACTGGGTCTAAAAATGGTCCAATGATGCAACTGCAAAATCACAGTTATTAAGAAGCACAGGCAAAGTTTGAGCTTCAAATTCCTTTGTCTTTTTACTACTATGCTCTCTCTTTCTCTCTTTTAACATAAGAAAGAAATACATATTTTTCGATTTGTCACTTACTGACACTCAGGATGTTTCTGGAGTATAACTTAACCTATCCTGGCAGACAAACTTTCCCAATTTTAAAAAATAGTTTTAATATAATTATATCTAGTTTAAGTGCATATTAGTATTAATATATATTTCATGTATAAAAATAGAATAAAACCCACATAATACAAAGGAGGGTGCGTTCATAGGCAGATTAAGGGTTCAGTTAAGAACAATTTCAGGAAAGATGTGGTTTTTTTGTTTTATTAAGGATGGAACAGGATTTAACCTGAACAAATTGGTGGTAGAAGACTTGTGGAAAGATGGAAGGTAATTCCAGAAAGTGGAACCAATAAAAGCAAATGTAGAAATTGGGACACTTTAGATATATTTAGAAACATTCAGCTGAAGCCTACTTTGCATGAGAAGGAGGAGTGAGAAATAAGGCTTGGGAGGCAAAGCAGGGAAAGACTGGCTCAGAGGCTCCACCATTAAGGTGAGAGGTTTGCACTTAATTTAGTAGCCAATTTGGAGTCATGGAAGAAATTTGATTCAGAAGGAATTGCATATAATATAATTAATCTTATATCCTACCATTTTAATGTTAAAAAATCTTTTCTGAGTATCTAATGTACAGACAAACTATAATTAATAAGTGAGGAGTTTGAGAAATGGATACAGGTGTTTTTGTTTGTTTCCTTTTCTGAAGTTCTGGCTCCACATATTTCAAACCCTGCCTTTACTGTGTTTCCGCATGTCATATACCATAGAGCATATTCATACTGCAATGCAACTTTAAACTCTTCATCTTGATGTCACTTTGCAAGATTTATTGGCACAGTGAGCAGTAAGAAAAGTCCTAGGAGCCATTTCTATATGAAGATAGCTAGTGTGATTATACATGAATGTAACTACAGGTACAGAATACGTACTAAACCTGAACAAAATGTATCTCTAGATTCAATCTTCCCTTGGCTGAGTCTCAAAATTGCCCATAATAAATACAAATAGGGTGGCATAAGGGGAGTTTGGGTGGAAATAGAAAGCTGTCATAATTAATTTTAGTTAAAATGTTTTACTTTTTTCAAATTTGACAAAAACATGTGACCATGTGAACACATTTTCTTTAGAGCACATTTTCGGACTTTAGGAAAGTTCCATTTAAGTGAGGATCTCTGGAACTTTGCTTCATTAGCATCCTAGCTTATTTTCTGTTGTTTGCAATAGAATACCCACAAGTGGGTAATTTATAAAGAAAACTGAACTTATTTCTTACAGTTATGGTGGCTGAGAAGTCCTAGAGTCAAGATTGCATCTGGTGAGGGCCTTCTTGCTGGCGGGAACTCTGCAAAGTCCTGAGGTAGAAGAGGGCATTATCTGGTGAGGGGGCTGGGTGTGCTACTTCAGGTCTCTTTTCCTCTTCTTAAAAAGCAACCAGTACCACTACCATGATAACCTTTTAAACCATTAACCCATTAATCCATTAATCCATGAATGGATTAATCCATTTATGAGGGCACCTCTTTTTTTTTTTTAATTTTTATTGTATTTTATGTTTTGGGGTACATGTGAAGAACATGCAAGATTGTTGCATAGGTACACACGTGGCAGTGTGATTTGCTGCTTTCCTCCCCTTCACCTATATCTGGCTTTTCTTCCCAT
>CAUYLG010042150.1:0-19767 GCA_963573385.1 Cacajao melanocephalus | reverse complement strand
CAGGAAGGCCCCTCGCTTCCTGAGGCGCTGCTTGAGCTGGGACACTCGCCTCACCTTCTCTGGCCCTGGCACTGAGATTAACGCCATCAACCACCCCCCACTGGCTCTCAGGCCTTCAGACTCAGACCGCACTGCACCACCGACTCCCCTGGGTCCCAGCGAGCCGGGAGCACGCGTGGGACTTCCCGGCCTCAGTCATGACCTGGGCCCAGGCATCCTCTGGAATTTCCCCTGCTTGCACTTCTTTCTCCTGCATCTTGTGAAGAAGATGTTTGCTTCCCCTTCCACCGTGATTGTAAGTTTCCTGAGGCCTCCCCAGCCATTCAGAACTGTGAGTCAATTAAACCTCCTTTATGGGCTGGGCCAGGTGGCTCACGCTTATAATCCCAGCACCTTGGGAGGCCAAGGTGGGTGGATCACTTGAGGTCAGGAGTTAGAGACCAGCCTGGCCAACATGGTGAAACCCCATCTCTACTAAAAATATAAAAATTAGCCAGGTGTGGCAGCGCGCACCTGTAATCCCACTTGCTCAGGAGGCTAAGGCAGGAGAACCGCTTGAAACCAAGAGAGAGAGGTTGCAGTGAGCAGAGATCGCACCACTGCACTCCAGCCTGGGCGACAGAGCAAAAGTCAGTCTCAAAAAATAAATAAAGCCTCCTTTGTTGACACATTACCCAGTCTCTGCTAGTATCTTTATAGCAGTGTGAGAACTGACTAATACACCAACTATATTGAAATACGGTTACCAAAATAATAAAGTAAGTGTTATTCAAGCTTTCTTGTTAATCTACTGATTCAGGCCAGGCACAGTGGCTCCCAGCACTTTGGGAGAGCGAGGCGGGTGGATCACCCGAGGTTGGGAGTTCAAGACCAGGCTAGCCAACATGGTGAAACCCCTTCTCTACTAAAAATACAAAAATCATCTGGGTGTGGCGGTACATGCCTGTAATCCCGGCTACTCAGGAGGCTGAGGCAGGGGCATCACGATTGTGCCACTGCACTCCAACCTGGGCAACAGAAAAAAAAATCTGCTGATTCAAATCTAGCAGCAGCTCTCATAACCAACAGTATTGAAGCAGGAACAAAAATGAGGCTTCAAGACCCCAAAGCAACTGAAACACAGTGGGAAAATACACAACTGAAGCACGGCGGGAAAATACGCAACTGAAACACATACAATGGGAAAATACACAGGACTTTGCTGAGGGTGGAATCCCAGGTTCTGTGGAGATTGCCAGGTCCTTTGGCTGTGTTAGTAATTGAGGAACCCTCACTTTAGGTTAGAGGTTGGTGAAAATAAAGATCCAACGTTTTTCCATTCAAGTTCAGGGACACCTGAATCCCATCATCAGTGGGTTCTAGTTTGGAAACCTGGCTGTAGAGTTTCCACCTGAGTGCAATGATTACCTCTTCGCCTTTTCCTGATTTAAAAAAAAAATCCTGTAATCTGAACCAAGGTATTTGATCCCCTTCTCTTCCTACAGGTGTCCATGCCTTTGGGGACAGTTATAGGGGGTGGGTGTGCTTTTGACCCCAAGGGCTCCCTAAGTACTCCAGGCCAGCCTGAGGCTTGGAGGAGGACGGCTGAGCTGATGAACCTCCCCACTGCTCAGCTTCCGCCCGCAGGCATCTGTGTGCCCACCCCCTGGCCCCCGCTGAAGCCTGGGCCACAGGTGACTCCTGTGAGCAGGGCTTCACCCTCTTCCCCGCTCACTACCCTCGCCTGGCCGCAGTCCCTCTCCTCCCTCCCCTTGGTTCAAGATGACCCCAACTCCCCAGGGCATTTCTACTGGGGTCTGGTTTGGGTTTTGCTTTTCATCATCCCCTAAATCCATCTTCACCTTCCTGCTGGGGCTCCCCAGTTTGACTGGGGAAGAGCCCACATTCCCCATGATTACAGGCAGCAAAGGCACTTCTGGCGGGAACCTGCACCCCAGGGCAGGCCCTGGGGCACCTTGGGCTGGGGAAGACTGCGGCCCCAAAATCTCCACTCCCCTCCTCCCCCGCTGCCATCGGAAACATCACCATGATGGATGATGTCTTAACCCAGGCAGAGAAGGCACCTGTGCTGGCTGAAAGGGTCCCAAGAGATGAGAGACCTGCCTGGACAGTGTGGGTGAGGCCATTGCCCTCTCCTGCCGAGATGCTGGACCCCACTGCAGAGCCTGATGCCCCCGAGGAGCTGGGACCACTGCCCTCCCAATACACACACACACACAGACATACACAGACACATACAAACACACACACACTGACACACAAACACACACAGACACACAAACACACACAGACACAAATACACACAAACACATAAACACAGCCACACACACACACAGACACATACACAAACACACAGAGAAACACACACACACATACAGATACACACACAAACACACATACACCCTTCACAACCTTCTCTGGCTCTTAGCATTTCCTGCAGAGGATCAAGGAGGAAGCCCCAGGAGGGACCCCAAGGCGGGGAGGGTGAAACTCTCCCAGTTCTGAAGGCCAGGTGTACATTCGCCTGAAGAGCTGAGTGAACTTCCACTCCCAGGAATGTTTGATTTCACACTCTGAGAGCTCATTCCGCTGCTGGCCAGACGTGTTTGCTTCTAGGTCTCTGGTGGCCCACAGATCCCAGTTCCAAATGGAAACATCCCCGAAGGGGTCCCTCCCCTCCTCCAAGTCCACCCTCCCCTGCCTGGAGCTGCCTGCGGGCTGTGGAGAGGACCTTGGCCTTTTCACACCTGACACTGCCGCTTCCTGGAACCTGAGGGAAAGGGTTGAGCGGGTGTAAACCAGGGGAAGGAAGAGGAGAAGGATGTGGGCAACCCTCCACCACCAGGGAGCCCCACCACCGTCCCCGAGGGCTGGCGCCGGGCTGCTGGCAAGCCTCAGCGGCCAAGGCAGGCTGAGTCCCACTCACTGCCCCTACCCGCCTTCCCTGACACTGAGCCCCTCTCTCTAGCCCCGGAGCAGGAGTCGCCCCCAGCCCCACCGGCCACTGCCCATGAAGCTGTGGGAAGTGCCCTCAGTGGCCACGGAGGCCCGAGCCGGGTCCCGAGCCTGGCCGACATGCAGCAGCAGCTCAGAAAGAAAGGCCTTGTGTCCTGGTGACCCCCCCACCCCGGAATGTGGCCGCTGTCCTCCCGCCCCTGCAGCAGGGCTGAGATTGTCATGGGTACAAAGGCCTTTTGTCCCCCCAGCCAGGGCCCCCCCCAGGTGACACTGGAGCTGGGAGAGTGGCAGCCTCCTTGGCCGCCACAGTGGCTCCCAGCTCCCCTGTAGCAGGGCCTCCCTCCTCCCCCAGGCCGGGGCAGAGGGCACCTGCGGGGCAGCTTCCCCGGAACCCCTGGCTGCAGAGCACCCTGTGAGAAAGATCTGATTGTAAAGCCCAGGCTTACAATCTCTGCCAGCTGAAAAAGCGTGTTTCCCTGATTCACTTTCGTCACCCACAATACACCGTGGACTAGAGGAGGCCAGGACCCTCGGAGGCGGTGCAGCGCTCCCATCTTGTTCTGGGTGTGGGTTCCACAGACCACTTTATTTGTCAAAACTCATACCTTTAGGTCTATGCAATTTACTCTGTGTGAACTGTATCTCAAAAATACATGGCCACAAAAAATACTTAGTCATTGTTTTAAAACATCAGAAAATATACGCAAGCTGAAAGAATTCTGAACAGCCAAGGACCGCTGCCCTGGCTGCAGGTACTGTCCACCTGTCCAGACGCCTCCACGCCTGTGACGCACACGCAATGCCAATCACACAGCACAGGCTGCAGTGAGGCCTCTTACATCCGTCAGTGACAAAGCGTGACCGTGTTTCCACTAACGCTCACACAATCTTTTAAATGACTGCACATTATGCTACGTGCGGAAGCCAAGTTTTTTCAACAAATTCACGTATTGTTGGAAATTGGCTCCTTCTGGGGCGATTCTTTCAGTATTTTAAACAGTAGTGCCTCAAATATCCTGGTAGCTTGGTTTTTGAGCATCTTTAAAGCACTACCTTGAGATAAAGCTCCAGGATTGGTGCTGGGGGACACTCACTTGTACTGTAAAAGGTTCTTTGTTTTGTTTTTGTTTTGAGACAGAGTCTCACTCTGTTGCCCAGGCTGGAGTGCAATGGTGCAATCTCAGCCTACTGCAACCTCCGCCTCCCGGGTTCAAGTGATTCTTCTGCCTCAGCCTCCTGATTACTTGGGATTACAGGCAGGTACCACCATGCCCAGCTCTTTTTTGTATTTTTAGTAGAGACGGGGTTTCACCGTGTTGTCCAGGCTGGTCTCAAACTCCTGACCTCAGGTGTTCCTCTGGCCAAGGCCTCTCAAAGTGCTGAGGTTACAGGCCAATTTCCTTTGTTATCATGAAAATGCAAATTAAAATCACAACGTACTATCACAACCCACAGAGCAGTCAGTATGAATAAGGTGAACACTTCCAGTTATCAGCAAGGCTGTGGCGTAACCGGAACCCTCACACGTTGCTCGTCACGTGAAAGTTGATGCAACCGGTGTAGAGAAGTGCTGGACACGGACACAGGTAGACCCACAGCCAAGCTTCACCGGCCAGAAATGCTCGCCGCTGTTCAGCAAAGACATGTACTGTGTGAGCACATTCATGGCCACGCAAAAGCCAAGAAAGAGCCAGAAGCCACTCAAACGCCCATTCGTTGTAGAAGGGATAGATGACTGGGGGCTGCACACCCCCCGGAATGGTGCTCAGCAGTGACAGTGACTGATGTATGACCTTGTACAGCAAGGGCAACCATACAGACTGCACGCTGAGCGGAGGAAACCAGGCACTGTGCCATCCCCTTTTAGGAAGGGCGCAAATAAGATTCAGTTATCCAGCCGGGTACGGAGGCTCACACCTGTAATCCCAGCACTTTGGGAGACCGAGGCGGTGGATCACCTCAGGTCAGGAGTTCGAGACCAGTCTGGCCAACATGGTGAAACCCCATCTCTACTAAAAATACAAAACTTAGCCGCCAGGCATGGTGGCTTACACTTGTAATCTCAACTACTTGGGAGGCTGAGCCAGGAGAATGGCTTGAGCCTGGGAGGCAGAGGTTGCAGTGAGTCCAGATTACGCCATTGCACTCCAGCCTGGACAACAAGAGCGAAATTCCGTCTCAAAAAAAAAAAAAAAAGATAATAGTTATCCTGGGCGTACTGATGGGGAGGAAACACAGGGCTCCTGGGGGCACAGGGGCTGGGATGGTCTCATGCTGTCTGGGTGTGGGTTAGAGGCGTGTGTTCGGTTTGTGAAGGTGCCCAGGCAGCTGTGTCTTTCAACACCTCCATCACAGGTCAGTGAAAATTCAGCTCAACGCAACCATTTATTCAGCCAGCACATGTGGGAAGCAGAGGAAGGAGGGAACGTGGGAGGAGGCCTGAGCGCTTCTACTCCCCTACAGAATCAGGAGACCTGGATAATCATAAAACGTGTGGTTACATAAACATAATGACCTGGCCACTTAATGTTTTCCACAGTCATTTTTTTAAATCTAAGGAGATCATTTAGGAACCAGTAACTTTTGTTGTGGTAAAATATTTATCTGAAATGCAGCGACTCTTTCCATTTAAATCCAATGAAAGAAAATTTGATATTTTATTTTGAAATAAAGCCTGTCGTCTTACCCCGCGCCACGTCTCAGCTGCTGTACCTCCTGCTCTCGTCTTTGTCTCTCTGCATCAGCACCGAGCAAGACATCAGGAATAAGATCTAGCAATTTAATGATGGTTATTTCTTAGTGGTTGGATTTAAAGTGACTTTTAGAGACTCTTTTTTGCACATTTTTGCATTCATTCACATTTTAATAACAAGCATTTTTCAAATCAATAAAGCTGTTCTGCCAGGCGCCGTGGCTCACACCTGTAACCCCTGCACTTTGGGAGGCCAAGGCAGGCATATCACGAGGTGAACGGTTCGAGACCAGCCTGACCAACATGGTGAAACTCCATCTCTACTGAAAATACAGAAATTAGCCGGGCGTGGTGACACACGCCTGGAATCCCAGGTATTCAGGAGGCTGAGACAGGAAAATCACTTGAACCTGGGAGGCAAATGTTGCAGTGAGCTGAGATCACACCGCTGCACTCCAGCCTGGGCAACAGAGCAAGACTCCGTTTCAAAAATAAATACATAAATAAAAAGAAAGCTGTTCTGTTGTGCTCCATCACTAGCTGGGTGACCTGGAGCAAGTTTCTTACCCTCACTGAGCCTTGGTTTTTGCAGCTGTAAAATGCAGATAGTAATATTATCAAATGCATAGGGTTTTTTAGAAAGGTTAAATTAGACTATTTTTCGAAGTGCCTATAGAGTAAGGGAGCTCTTAACACATAGTAGCTGCTATTATTATTGTCAAACATCAATAGGGAAGAAAGCCGCAAAGAGACTCAGGCCTCCCTTTAGGAGGTGATAGTCTGGCAGAAAGAGATGAGAGCAAACGCCCAGATGGAGCGCCAGGAGCAGCCTACTGCCCGGGACTGCCACAGGCCTGAAGGGAGGGCTGAAGCCTTGGGGAAACTGAGGGGTGGGCCGGAAGCGGGGCAAACTTGGAGGGTCTGAGTCAGCGTCCTGTCCTGAGGGTGTTGCCGGGCTGGGGCGTGGGGGAGACCCTGGGCCAGCAGAGGACTCTGGCGGAGGGGACTGTCTGCAGGAGGGTGATGGGTTGGAAAGCCCTGCTGTCCCCGGAGACTCCTATAAGAGGCATGGGTCCTTGGGCCTGCAGCCCCATGCTGGTGCTGTAGACAGTGACAAGGTTTGGTCCTGTGTCCCCACCCAAATCTCATCTGGGATTGTAATCCCCATGTGTAGGGAGGGACCTGGCAGGAGGTGACTGGATCAGGGAGTGGTTTCCCCCGGCTATTCTCGTGGTAATGAGGGAGTTCTCCTGAGACCTGATGGTTTAAACGTGGCAGCTTCTCCCGTGCTCTCTCTCTCTCCTGCCACCTTGTGAAGAAGGTACTTGCTTCCCCTTCACCTTCCCCCATGATTGTCAGTTTCCTGAGGCCTCCCCAGCCGTGCAGAACTGTGCGTCAATTAAACCTCTTTCCTTTATAAATTACCCAGTCTCAGGCAGTTCTTTATAGCAGTGTGAAAACAGACTGATACATACAGCATCAGAAGAGGCTTGAGTTCATGCGGTGCTACTGGAAGACTGTGGAGTGGAAGAGATTGAAGGCACAGCCAAGGTGTGGAGGCTCTTGAGAAGGCAAAAGGTGCCCAGCACACAGGTAGGGCTCTCTCCAGAGAGGTCTGCTCAACTCCTGCGGCGGGAAAATCTGCCCTGTCCCACAGCCCTCAGCGTGCCTGATGTCTGGGCATCTCCCACCTGCATCATTTCACCCCCTGACAGCAAGCCCCTCAGGGTGGGGTTGTCAGACAAAATACAGAACTCCTAGATCAATCTGCATTTCAGACAAACAACGAATAAATTTCAGTACAAGTGTGTCCCATGCAATATTTGGGACATGCTGGTGCCAAATATTGCATAGGACATTGTATTAGTTTGTTCTCACATTGCTAGGAAGAACTACCTGAGACTGGGTAATTTATAAAGGAAAGGGGTTTAATTGGCTCATGGTTCTGCAGGACCGTACAAGAAGCACAGCTGGAGAGGACTCAGGAAACTTCCAGTCACAGTGGAGCAGGAGGAAGAGGGTGAAGGGGAGATGCTTCACACTTTTAAACAACCAGATCTTGAACTATCATGAGAACAGCAAGGGGGAAATCCGCCCCATGAGCCAGTCACGTCCTGCCAGGCCCCTCCTCCGATATCATGGATTACAGTTTGACACGAGATTTGGGCCAGGACGCAAATCCAAACCGTATCAGACATACTCATCCTAAAATGGTATGCATTGCATACCTGAAATTCAAATTTACCTCCGTGCCCTGTATCTTCATTCACTAAAGCTGCAACCCCCTCGGGTGATGCTGTGCCCTTGCTTATAAGGTACCACCACTGCCAGTACCGTGCCCAGCACATAGCAGGCTTTCAATTAGTGTTGAATGGACGTGGGGTGGGTGGATGGGGTATAGATGGATGGTGGGTGAATGGGTGGATGGATGAATAGATGGATGGATGGGGTGTGTGGATGTGTGGGTAGGCGGTTAGACGGATGGATGGTGGTGGGTGAATGGATGAATAGATGGATGGATAGATGGGGGTGGGTGGATTGGTGGGTGAATGGATGATGGATGGGTGGATTGGTGGATGGGTGAGTGGACAGATGGGTGGATGGATGGTGGGTGAATGGATGGATGGATGGATGGATGGGGTAGCAGGTTGGGTGGGTGGGTGGATGGTTGGGTGGATGAAAGGGTAGACAGATTTGTGGATAGATGGGTGGATGCCTAGATGAGTAGGCAAATGAATGGGATTTGGATTCTGTAAGAGATTTTAATACTGAGCAGCCTTAAGTGAGTACCCCCTGACGGGACCAGGGTAGGAGTAATGAAGTGCCCGCTGATGGGAAAACTCCCGGCCCTGACACCTCTCATCACCTCTGGGACTCTCCTGCTGAGATTCTGAACCTGTAAGATGGGAACGCTTGGTTATGCCCCAGCAAGAGGAAGCCCCATGCTCTGCGATACAGGATATGTCCCTGACATGGGTGCCTGCTGGGGGTCACAGGGGATGATTAGCCTGCAGGCTTCAAAGCCCTGCCTGCGGGGATCCTTGACTTCCCAGCCCCAATCAGAAGTCACACAAAGGTGACCTCTCCACTTCCAGCACCAAGGACTGCCTTTGAGCCCTGAGCAAACACTATTCATTGTTATCTGAAATCCAAATTCACCTGTGCCCCATGTCTTCATTTACTAAAGCTGCAACCCCCTTGGGTGATGCTGTGCCCTTGCTTATCTGGTACCACCACTGCCAGTCCTGTGCCCAGCACATAGCAGGCTTTCAATTAATGATGGCCAAGGCCAGGCTGGCCAGCGCCTCCCCAGTCTGACACAAGAGTATCGGGTGCTCATGAGCACCGTGCCTTCCAGCAAGGCCACCTCCGCCTGTGGGGAAGGGCCTCAGCGAGGCAGGCCCAATGCACCTGCCGACACCGCACTCAGAAGCTCCCGCTGCTTGTTGAAACTTGTGTTTTAGAAAAGGGCTTCCGCTCACAGCATCTCCCTCTCCCCCGTCCTCCTCCCGGAGACTGTTGAAGGGTGGGCGTGGGACCCCCAGGGTTCCCAGGGTTACTCCTAGGGATGGATCTCTCATAAACAATATTGCCCCTCCTCCCAGGGCCCAGGGCAAGGAGCAGCGAGCCTGGACCTGCAGATGCCGTGGCCCCAGCCCGGGGGAGGGGGCAGCACAAGGAGGGCCACGGGGAGTCTGAGGTGGGTGGGGACAGTTGTCCTGGCCCGGCCACCCTCCCTGCCTCCTGTGACATCAGCCCATCAACTCCCCTCCCTCTTCTGTCCTCACTAGGTCAGGTCTCTGGCCCTTGTGGCCACAAGGCTCCCGACTCCTGTGTCCTTGTGAAAGAGCCACACATAGCAGTTGGGGACTGCCCCTGCCGGGACCGGCCGGGATTGCTGCTGGCTTCCCTGTGTCTGGACCACTCACTCTAGTGAAGGAGCGGGAAGCCCAGAGGCAAGTCACATGTCTAGGAAGTGAAGACGGATCCTGCCCACAGCCGCCTGAGGGGTGAGAGGACTGAGGCTGGGGTCTGCGGTTACTAGAGCTGAAAGCTACAGACCTTAGCCCACTCCTGTTTTTGCCTCTGGGGAGACCCAGGGGAAG
This sequence comes from Cacajao melanocephalus, assembly GCA_963573385.1. Classification (NCBI taxonomy): domain Eukaryota; kingdom Metazoa; phylum Chordata; class Mammalia; order Primates; family Pitheciidae; genus Cacajao; species Cacajao melanocephalus. The sequence continues at coordinate 10,011 of CAUYLG010042150.1, read as the reverse complement.
ACCATGGGGCCTGCGGGGTCCCTCCTGCCTTGGGCGTTGGTTGCCACATCTGCAGATGACATGGGAGAAATTTGTCCTTCCAGGAGGACAGGAGGGCAGGGCACCTGAGGGGGTCTGCCCAGACATAGGGGCATCCCCGGCACCCACCCCGTCCTGTGAAAGCAAAAGAAGGAGCTGCACCCCTGGGTCTGTCAGGCAGTAGCCGCCGCTGAGAGGGAGAGCTAGGGGGACCCTACCGCACCCACTTCAGAGTAGCCCCTCCACTGCTGCCCTGGCCTCCGCAGCAGCAGGCTGGAGTTCCCAGGGCTATGGGGACAGGAGGCTGTGGCTGGCTGAGGGCTTTGTGTCAAGGTTCCCACTGCCTCTGGGGACTGGGGACGGCCAGCCACACCCCGGACAGGGGTACTTAGCACCTGAGCCTGCTGAGCTCCTGAGAGCCCTGGAGCTGCTTGATTCCCTGAGGCAGAGCAGGGAGGAGGGAGGCCCGGGTGTGGCTGGTTCCGCTGGGCGGAGCACTGAACACCCCCTCCCCTGACTTGTTGGGGCCCCTGGGGGCCGAGGAGAGATCGGGAAGAGCCACCCGCCCTCAGCCCACTTGTTCTGGGCAAGGCTGGGCCCTGGCCTGTGGGGTGCCCCCACCCCTGTGCCTGCAGCCCTGCTCTGAGTCCCGCTCTGAGCCCCGCTCCCTTACCCCACCTCTTCCCATCTCCTCCCTTTCCTCCTCCTCCCAAGGAGGAGGCAGATGGTGGTGGAAGCTCTGCTTCCTTAATTTTCCGGAGCGTGACTCAGCACTGCAGCTGCCGCCTCAGCCCCCACACAGCAGCGTGAAGCCTGCCCTCCCCGACAGTGGGGCCCTGGGGCCCCCCAGAGGACCCCCTCCCACAACTCATCTGGAGAACACCTGGCCACAGGCTGCCAAGCCCACCCTCCCAGGACCCCCACCCCAGAGGACCCCTCAGAGGCAGCTGATTTCCTGCCCACCTGGCTACAACAGCAGCCCGCAGCCCACAGGGCAGCAGGGAGGGCGTGTGCCTAGGCGGGACAGGTGGGCGGGGCTGCAGCCCCAGATCTCTGGGACACACTGAGGTGACCACAGGGTTTCTTAGCTTCTGGATGGCTGCCTGCCCAGAAGACAGGGCTGAGTGAAGGGGAGGGGAAGGCCTAAGAGGGAGCCCCAGAGAGGACCCATCAGAAGACACAGGAAGGTAGGAAAATGAGAGAAATTTCCAGAAGCAAGAAGCTTGGCCCATGTGGCACACTGCAGAGCCAGCCTCAGCCCACCAGGGAGTCTCTGAAGACACTGACCCCAGCCCACCAGCGTGGCCCCAGGTCCTGCTCTGAACTCCGGATGGCCCTCCCCCTCCCTACATCAGAGCCTCCCAGGGAGCCTTGGAGATCTTCTCTGCTCTGAGAACAGAGGAACCCTCACTGCTGGGAGCCCCCATGGCTCCTCCCACTCCCCCCACTCAGCTCCCTCTCTCCTCCTCACTCCCTTTGCTCCCTTTGCGGTGGGCTTGGGCCAGGAGGGTCCTGGCAGCCCCCGCTGCTCCGTAAACCCCTGGGGGGACCAGCTGGGGTCAGCTCCCCACTCCTGCCTGGCCGAGATCACAGAGCTGTGATGGCAAAGCATGCCTCGGGATGTGGGCACATACTCACCATCCCAGCAACTGCGCTCTCCTGAGAGTCCCCTTCCCAAAACTTAAAACAAGGCCTGCCAGCACCCCACCCCTTCCTCCCTTCTGTCTCCTCCCCACAGCCCTGGGTACAGCTGCAGACACTGAGGCTCAAGGGGGTCAAGTCTCTTCACTCCGGTGGCAGAGCTGGGGTGGTCAGAGACCCTGGACCCCAGCCGAAGGCTCCCATCCTGACCGAGGAAGCTCCTCCTGACCCAGGAAGCCCCTCCTGTGGGGCCTAAGTGGGTTCCCAGGACCAGGAAGGGCCAGCCCAGGTGAGGCCTCCTGCCGGGAGCCCTGTGGGTGACCTGGCCAGGGACACCAGTGCTCACAGTTCCAGGTGGGTCCCGGCCCAAGCCCACTCTCCGTTTGACCCCTCTACTCTCCCCCAGGACTCCCGACAGCTCTCACAGAGGCCTCGTGCCCTCCCAGCTGGGCAGACTCCCGCCTTGCCACTGGGCTCCTTCCCCATTTCCTGGCTGCCAGCTGCGCCCTTCTTGCAGCCTCAGTTTCTGCATCTGTAGGTTGAGAATAACGAGATTCCCCGACCGGACCACTGGGAGGGCTGGGGGCCCTTGGAGAGGGAAGGGGGTGCAGGTGTTCATCTTCTCCCGGGGACGGAAATGCCAAGAGCTGGGTGGAGCCAGGTCAGAGAGGCACAGCCATGGGCTCCAGCCCCAGCCGCCCCAGCCACTCTGTGGCCCAAGCTAGCCTGGGCCCTGAGCCTGCCCATCCTTAAGCAGGGTGATGGCACAGCCGGGCCTGGTGGCTGAAGGGTGGGCCCAGCCCAGTTTCCTTCCCTAGGCGTTCATCAGGCCCAGCACTGGGGCAGGGCACCCGGCCCGCACCACATGGATGGGGACAAACCAGCCAGCTGGGCTGCCCCGACAGGGACAGAGGCAAACGGGGCTCCCAGGGTCCTGGAGCTGGCACAGCTCGGTGGCTCCTGCAGTGTCAAATCCAGGCCTCGAAAAGGACTACAGGGGACCAGGCTGCTCCTGAGAGACCCAGATGTCCTGGCTCTTCTCTAGGGGATCTTGGGCTAGCAGAGAACTGAAGCCCCAGAGGAAGGCAACACAGGGTCAAGATGGGCCCCTGAGGGTCCCGAGTCCTCTGTAAATTACCTCATTCTCAGCCGGCCTGCCTGCCCCGCAGCTGGGCGCCCTCTGTAAATCACCTCATTCTCAGCCGGCCTGGCTGCCCCACAGCTGGGCGCCCGAGGCCTTCCTGGGCATGGGCATCGCTGCCCTCTGCAAAGAACGAACGCTGACTGCCTGGCCTCTGCCCAAACACGCACTCTCTCAGGTTCACACTCACATATCTCCTTACCATTCACCAGCTCCCACCGGCTCTGCCCCAACTCACCCCTTCTGCCCTGCCAACCTCTGCCCCTCGCCAAGGGGATCCTCCAATCCAATCCCATAAGTCAGGGTCCCCGAGCTGCGCCCAAAGCCTCTGTCATCTTTCCTTGCGTGTGGAACACATCCACCCTCCTTCTTCTGACACTCACCCCCCCCCACCTCGGTGCCTGCAGAGGAGCCTTCCCTGCACACGGCTGAAGCGGCTCTGACCCTGGGGCCATTGACCAGGCTGCCAACTCCCACCCATGCCTTGGCAGCTGGGCCATTTTTACTGACGGTAGGTAGCTGGGCCCGGCTTGGGGACCTCACACACACCTCCCCATCCAGCAGCCGTAGGAGGCAGGACTGTTATCGCCACCCCCACCTCAGCAGGCAGCACAGCCAGAACCCAGACCGACCCGGCCACGGCACCCTCCCACTGTACTACGGGACCGCACTGTCCACAGGGCCACTCCTGGCCCCTCGAGAGTCCCTCCAGGCAGGCCAGGCCAGGACCGTGCTCTGGAATGCAGCCTACGCAGGGGTCCCTGCTGCATAGGCCAGGGCGGTGCTGGGCGGTGGTCCGACAGCTCCCACCCACCAGGGCCTGTGCACCCGCAATGCCCAGGCCCAGCCCCCCAGGCCCAGCCACCGCCACAGGGAGGTCGGCGATGACTCAGGCCTTGAGTCAGCAGCGTCAGAGGAGGGCGCAGCCGACCCTCTGCCGGTACAAGAGAGCCCCAGGAAGGCCCAGGCTCTGCTAGCTGGGCCAGCCGGGACCCCTGGCTGGAACTGAACCAGGCTCATCAGCGCTCAGGGACTGGAGCCCGGAGCCACCTCCCAGGGAAAACTCACATGCACACGCACACGCACACACATGCACACAGAGGAGGCCTGCCATCAGGGCAGGTGCGGCTGAACGAACACCAGCCCAGGGAAGAGAAACCAGAGCTGGTGGGTGCAGTGGGCGTCAAGGCGGTGTCTCGGCCGGAGGGGCTCGCTCAGGCTGTGGAGCACCCTGTGCCTCCTAAACAGAAACTCCGCACAGACCAAGGAGACAGAGCTACCAGCTGACTCGCTCTCCCAGCAAACAACACCGGCTCCTCTCTGAGCCAGGCCCTGGAAGAGAGGCCGACCTCACATGCTGCCATCTGGGGAGCGGCACCAGGCTGTGAAGGATCCACACACTGGCACATGCAGGAAGAAACATGGTGGGCGAGGGGCAAGGACCCCAACAAGCAGAAGCAGGTCAGGGCCCCCCCTGCGCCCCACTATGACAGGGGACCACCAATGTCCCGTGCTCACTCACTAGAGCACTGCGGGTGAGAGGTGAAAAGAGGAACACAGAACATTCTCCTGGATGCCACCCACAGGAAGCCACATGCAGGCTTGGCCCTCACCCTGGGGACACTGGACACGGAGCTAGTTATATCACATCCGGCTCTCAGGGCTGGGGGCAGCGTCTAGGACTCCCGATGCAGAAGGCACACGGGTGCCAGCGCCCCCGCTCAGCAAACTCCATGTCTCATGAAATTCGGACTGGATTTCTACTTTATTTTGAAAATATGGCCAAGGTAAGAGGTCAGGACCTACAAGGCCAAGCTGGGGTAGCCGAGAAGGTGGAGGGGTGGCCTCAAGCATCAGAGCGTGGGAGGCACAGGCTCCGGAGGAACCGGAGGGCAGCACATGGCACAGAGCAGGACAGCCTGGGGTTCACTCTAAGGCACCCCTGGAGAGCCAGGGTGGGCAGGACAGGTGAGGATGAGGGCTGGAGCCCACAACACCCCATTGGTTGCTCAGCATGGCTGACCCCTGGCCACACCGGGCCTGGAACTCAAAGTCTAACTGGGGAGGCAGGCAGGGAGCCAGGCAGGAAAACGGATGCTTGCAAGTGAAGATTCCAGGCTAAGGCTCTGTAGGAAGGAAGGGAGCAGTCACTCTCCCAAGGCCGGAAGTGGGAGGGGCTGGAGTCTCCAGGGAGGGAAGGAGGGGCTGGAGGAGTTCCCTGGGTCCCAGAAGAGCCAGCAGCCTGTGCAGGGTGGGGGTCTCAGAAGAGCCAGCAGCCTGTACAGGGTGGGGGTCTCAGAAGAGCCAGCAGCCTGTGCAGGGTGGGGGTCTCAGAAGAGCCAGCAGCCTGTGCAGTGGCATGGGAAAGACCCGGTTACCTGGTGGGGAATTGACACAGCCAGTGTATAGTGGAGTCCGATAGGGTTTGGGGTTCTTGGTTATTTTTAACACGTAAGTCTCCCTGCTATTCCACAGGAGAAAGGGTACGCTGTGCTGGGCGCTCAGGAAGATGCAGGCAGGAGGCCGCAGTGTGGGGAGGGAGAGGGAGGGCCTAGGGGCTGGGTCAGAGCCCTGCCGAAGACCTATAGGACGACGGAAGCACCGTCTCCCCTCTGGAATCTGTCACTTGTCATCCTGGAAAAGCTCAGGAGCAAATGGGATCCTTTCAATGAGAAAAGCGTGGCGACTGCGGCTAAGCAAAGCTGAGACTGGCAGAAGAGGTGCCCCAGATGAGCAGGCGGCTGCCTGCAGCGGGGCCCAGAGCAGGGCCGGAAGGTGGGAGGGCAGCAGGGAGCAGGGACCCTTGGGATGGGCAGCACCCCTGGAGGCACTGGGAAGCAAGCCAGCTGCCCGGCCTGTAGACCAGTGAGGGCAGGACACAGCCAGAATCCAGCATCACTTGGCAGCAGGTCCCATCAAGGTGGGAAGTGACATGGATGAGAAGAAAGAGTCTGATCTATTTCCAAGCTAGCCGTGAAACTAGGAGGTTCTGTAAGAACTGGGGGCCGGGCATGGTGGCTCACGCCTGTAATCCCAGCACTTTGAGAGGCCAAGGCAGGCAGATCACCTGAGGTCAGGAGATGGAGACCATCCCGGCTAACATGGTGAAAGCCCATCTCTACTAAAAATACAAAAAATTAGCTGGGCATGGTGGCATGAGCCTGTAATCCCAGCTACTTGGGAAGCTGAGGCAGGAGAATCGCTTGAACCTGGGAGGCAGAGGTTACAGTGAGCTGAGATCATGCCACTGCACTCCAGCCTTTGAGACAGAGTAAGACTCTGTCTTAAAAAAAAAAAAAAAGAACTGGAGAATTATTACCTTAACTCAGGAGTGCTCACCGTGAAACCAAGCCCTCACCTAGGGGAAGGGCCACCGCAGCAGTGGCCACTCCTAAAACCGTCACCTCAGTTCTGGGCGAGTCTAGCCTCCAGGATGGAAGAAAGTCAGCCAACCCTAGGATTATGGCATCTGGGTTAAACTGAGGGGTTGTCTGTGTGCACTCGGTCTGCGCTAGTGACTGGGGCCTTCACAGTTTTGGGTGTGCCTGGGGTAGCTCAGCGTCACACGGTCAGACGGCATTCAGGGCGGGGCTGGAGGGCGATGCCCTTTCCTGGGCCTCAGCATGCCCTGTAAAGTGGAGGCCCCAGTGCCCACCTCACACGGCAGGGAGGGTGGAAGGAGACCCGGGGTGCTGAGCGCCCGCACTTGCAGCTGGCACGTGGATGTCTGTGGAACGTGCTTCTGTGGCGATGATTGCTGTTACAGATCTGTTCACATGTGGCTGACTCAGAGCTGTGACTTCAGGGGAAAAGAAAGGAAACGATTGAGCTGCCTTTGCAGACAACGTTGGGATTTTTGAAGAACTCGAGAATCAGTCTGTTGAAAGGTTTGCGCCATGGAGTCGCTGCTTGTGAAGGCTTGTGCATCCGAATTGCTGGCAAGGACAATGGGAGATACTTCATTCATTCATAAGCGCCTTTAAAATACGGGAGAAGCACCTTGAAAGGGATTGGTAGAATTTACCAAATTAATGCGATTGGTAAAATAAACTCAAACGTTTGGAGGGGGGGAAACATCATTTAATTTTATTTTTTTACTTTATTTTTTGAGACAGGCTCTTGCTCTGTGGCCCAGGCTGGAGTTCAGTGACGTGATCTTGGCTCACTGCAGCTCCAGCCTCCCGGATTCAAGCGATCCTCCCACCTCAGCCTCCCAAGGAGCTAGGATTACAGACACACACCACGATGCCTGGTTAATTTTCATATTTCTGGTACAGACTGCGTTTCCGCATGTTGGCCAGGCTGGTCTTGAACTCCTGGGTTCAAGCGGTCTACCCTCCTTGGCCTCCCAACGTGCTGGGATTACAGGCGTGAGCCGCCGTGCCTGACAAAAATGAAATTTTAAATGTGCTACTTTAATAAACTGAGTATTAATGTTGAAAACCCAAGGGGCAACGTAGGTCCTCAAAGACGCAGAGACCTGGGGGAGGGCTCTGCGGGTGGCTGCCATGTGGGAGGGGAGAGGTGGAGGGGAGGAGGGGCCCTGGGGAGGCAGCACAAACTGGTTTGTGTGGTGACCCCTCAGTGGCCTCTTGGTGACCCATCCGGAATAAATCCCAAGCACTTGTCCTCCTGCATGCCCCAGCCTGGGGCTGCCACTCCTTGCCTCCCACCATCCACTCGAGCACCCTGGCTTCTCTGAGTGCCTGGGTCCCCACCAAGCGTGTCAGGGCAGAAGGCTGGCAACAGTGACCCTGAAGGCCGCAGAGCTGTGGGGCAGGGAGGGAGGGAGGCATTCAGGGAGAGATGGGAGGGTGGAGGGGAGAGTGAAGGGGGAGGGGAGAGCGAAGGGGGAGGGGAGAGTGAAGGGGGAGGGGACAGCAAAGAGGGCTCTTCCCACAGGGGAAGGCAGACAGTCACAGCCCACAGCGGTGTCCTCATTCCAGTCACCATTCCATTCATAAATATGTCTGAAACCCGTCCCCCGACACACACACACAATTACCTCCGGAGACCTACTAGTCTCTTCAAAACACAGTTCAGCGGCTAAAAATCACCTGCAAAGCATTCCAGACTTTATTTCCTTCCCTCCAAGATCATCAGGCAGGATCCAGTTCAGCAGCCTACAGCCCCTGCCCTGAGCCCTCTCCCCGTCTCCCCTTCTCTGACGCCCAGCCCTGCCTCTGCTGAGTCTGCAGGGTTCAAGGCCAAGGGCAGGGTGAGTCAGAACACAGCTACACTCACGCAGACCCTGGGCTGGGGTGTGGATGGGTCTCCGGCACGTCTCCTCTCAAAGGAGGACCTCCAGGGAACGCATCTGGGGCTCCCTCCAGCCCCTCAAGTTCCCAGCATCGGGGTTGCAAGGCCCAGTGTCTCCTCGCCTCATCAGCTTCAGAGCCCCTTCTTGAAGCAAAAGATGGCACGGACCCCCAACATAAGACAGTTCAAAGCTGAATGGCTCTCCCCGTCATGCAAGGAGCCTGCGTGCCACCATGGGAAACAGCACCTATCCCATCTGGACTCCCACCGGACAACTGAGGCAACTGAGAAGGGGAGGGACAGCTCAATGGCTCTCGGGAGGTCAGCGGGAAGGCGGACTGCATCTCCCCAGGGCCAGCACTGGCTCAGCCTGCTCAGCGAGGTACCTGAAGGAGGCCCGCCAGCTCTGCCAGCACCCTGCCTCTGCAACTCAGCTTTCAGTGGATAGGTTTGTGTAACTGAATATTTCACAGAAATCAAGAAACATGAGCAACCGACGCACACCACCATGTGGATGAATCTCGGAGACCGTGGAGCAAAAGAAGCCGGGCGCAAGGCTGACGGTTCATGCAATCCCAGAATGACGGATCTCTGGTGGCGGAGATGAGAACAGCAGTTAGCTTTGGGGGGTGCCCACGGAGGGGGCTATAAAGTGGAACTTTCTGGGCCCTGGAAGTGTTGCATAGTTTACTGTGGGTGGTAGTAGTTACGTGAGTTTCTATGAATATGAAAACTCAGCGTGTAGCAGGCCGAAGCTCTGGGCACCCCATGCAGGCCATGCAGCAGCTCTCTCTGTGATGGCACATCCTGTGCTCCGTGATGTGGCTGCAAACACTGACTCAGCGAATGCCGAACCTCCTCTGCTCCCAGGGGAAATGAAGGGCCCGTTCCTACAAGCCTCTGGTCCAGCCTTTCTAGCTACCAATCAGTACACAATGGACTTATTTATGTGTTTCTGTTAATGTACGTCACTGAACTCCCGGCCAAGAGCACAACTACTCACGCCTGTGAAAGCCTTTCCAACACACGGATTTTCTCCATAGGACACATCACCTCAGCAGCAAGTATTGATCTTATTTTATTTTATTTTCAAGAGATGCAATGCAGACTGTTCCTAAGCAAGTACTGGTTTTAGGTTTACAAATCAATTTTAGTGAGTAGACAAATTTGCAAGTACAGAACCTGCAAATAACGAGATTCTACTGTATGTGTATGCAATATTCAAATGAAGAGGACAGAGCTCCCTGCCTGCTGCAAGCCCCTGACTGACCACCGCACCCACTGTCTCTTCTAAGAGCAGCAGTCTGGTCCCAGCGCCTGCCTCCCCCTCCCCAGACCAGGGATAAGCCCTGACCAACCTCTACCTCCTGCAGCCAGACACAGACAGGCTGACTCAGGTGCTCCTGGAATTTGAACTGAGAAATGCACGAGAAGTTTGCAAGATGTTGAGAGGCATCACCAGGGGCTTCTGAGGCCCCAGCGGCAAAGCTGCCAGCTACAGAGCGAAGAGCTGAGGGAGGGCCAGGGATGTGGGAAGAGGGAGCTGGCTGGAGGTGACGGGGGGGGGTCCTGTCCTCATCAGCAAGCACAGGACAGAACAGCTGCCCAAGGTGCCACAGCTGGACGGGTGTGTGGGTGGGTGGATGGATGAGTGGGTAGCTGGGTGGGTGGATGGATGAGTGGATGATGGGTGGGTTTGTGGGTAAGTGGATGAGTGGACAATGGGTGGGTGAGTGAATGAATGAATGGATGGATGGATGGATGACGGTGGGCGGATGGGTGGGTAGCTGGGTGGATAAGTGGATGATGGGTGGGTTGGTGGGTAGGTGGGTGGTGGGTGGGTGGATGAGTGGATGGATGGGAGGATGGGTGAATGGATGAGTGACTGTATGAGTGGGTGGGTAGATGGATGAATGGATGGGCAGGTGGATGGATGAGGGTGGGTGGGTGGG
>CAUYLG010042147.1:0-16854 GCA_963573385.1 Cacajao melanocephalus | reverse complement strand
TAAAAGAGGTTTTTAATACCCATTTTTAGACTGCATTCTAGCCTGGGCAATAGAACAAGAATCCTGTTCTCTCTCCCTCTTTCTCTTCCTCTTTCTTTCTCTCTTACATTCTTTTTTTTTTCTTTCTTTCACTCTTTCTTTCTTTTCTCTCTTTTTCTTTCTTTCTAAAAAAAAAAAATTAAAAGAAATGTATGCAACCTTTATTTAAAAAAAAAAGAAAAGCCTATGATTTTATTTTAGGACAAAAAAAAAAAACCTGAGAAAGCATATTGTGTGCATAAATAAGAAGACACATTATTGTGAAGATGTCAGCCCTCCCTAGGTTAATCTATATACACAATGCCTTCAGGACTTTGGGGGGGAACTTGATGAGATAATTATGAATTTCACTGGGAAGATTAAGTTTGGAAAAATTTCTAAGAAACTTTTGAAAAAGAAAAATGAGAAAGAAGGCTTTCCTTATCAAATATTAAAATATACTAAAAGGCTATTATAATACAAACAGTGCAGTACTAGACAAACTGACAAGAGCATAGAACAGACTAAAGTATATACAGATCATTAAATAAATGTTATTAGAACAATTGGTTATTCATTTGGATAAAAATTAAGTTAGATACTTATTTTACATTACATTTCAAGTAAAATTCAAATGTTACTGCTATAGAAGTAACTGGAGAATGTATAGGAGATTATGTTAATGACCTTGGGGTTAGGAGGGCTTTTCTAAGCATAACAGGAAATGTAGAATTGTATAGGAAAGAAAACAACTATATAAATACAAAGTTAAAAAACCACCACAGTCTAGGAGAATATATTCACAACACAAATAGCAAAGGATAAATAGTAAGAGCTCCAAAAAATTAGTAAGAAAAAGACAAAAAACTGATAGAAACTGTCGAAGGGTATGAACAGATAATTTTTAAAAATAAATACAATTATCTGGTAAATATATAAAATATGCTCAACCTCACTGATGACCTAGGAATGTAAATTTAAACATTCTAGTCTATTAAAAATTTAAATGACTAATAATAAAAATTGTTACCAAGGATAAAGAAAATGGGCTCCACCATTCATCACTGATGGAACTGTAAATTGGTACTTTTCTGCAGGACAGTTTTGCAATATATACGAAATTCTCAGTTCACATATGACCACTTCCAGGAAACTTTCCAGTAGCAGCACAAGTATGAAAAAATATATGTGTCTAAGAATGCCTACTGCAGTACTTTTTAAAAAAAGCTGAAACAATTACGGTTCATCCATTTGGTAGACTGCGATACAGCTGGTAAAAAGAATATCAGTAGTGATGATACTGGCCAATGTAATGAAGCTCCCACCACGTGCTTGGCAGGACGCTGTGCTTGGCATGTAGTAACTATCTCACTCAATATGTGTATCCATTAAACCAACATGCCATCAGGTCTAGATTATATTGTTAACTGAAGTACAAGTTTCTGTTTATTTAACCGTGTATAACAAGCATGCTTTCAGGTTCTGCTTGTGTCATTAAAAAGTGAACACATTTCTGACACAAGAATAACATATGGGTCAGGTGTGGTGGCTCACGCCTGTAATCACAGCACTTTGGGAAACTGAGGTGGGTGGATCACCTGAGGTCAGGACTTTGAGACCAGCCTGGCCAACATGGTAAAACCCCCCCTCTACCAAAAATACAAAAATTAGCCAGGCATGGTGACACGTGCCTATAATCCCAGCTACTCAGGAGGCTGAGGTACTTGAACTGGGGAGGTGGAGATTGCAGTGAGCTGAGATCACACCATTGTACTCCAGCCTGGACAACAGAGTGAGACTCCATCTCAAAAAAAATAATAATAATAACGTGTAGTATATGTGACAAAGACTGGCTCTGATGACCACACCTGTTGATCCCTCCTGGGCATATAGATAAACTACATTTCCCAGCCTCCTGTGCCCGGAGGGGGTAGGGGAGGGAAAGGGAGGTCATGATGCTAGTTTTTGCCAACGGAATGTGAGCAGAATAGATGGCACTTCCAGGCTGAGGCTTTTATGAGCAAGTGTGACTTCTCAACTCACTCAGCTTCTTTCTCATCCCCAAATCAAGGCCGTGTGTAGGAAGAGGCAGTGTCACAAGAAGGCAGGACCCTAGGCCTCTGAGTGCCTGAGTAGAGCTGACCATCCTCCCCCCGACCCCTGCATGCTATTGTGTTCATTCACTGAGACTTAGGATTTGTTACAGCAGCTAAAAGTATTTACCCTGTGAACATAGAAAACCATTTTTGTACAAAATGAAAACCCGTGGCATTGTGATGGCACAGAACTGCCGGGTTTTACCTCACCTCCTCTGTACTGTTTGGATCTTCTACAACAATTAAAGAAGTATTTCTACAAGATGAAAAGAAAGCCTAATGAACGGTATGAGCACATCCGAAGAGCGACCGCCCTTGGTTTTGGAGGAAGCACGCTCTGGGATGCCCCTTTCCCCACAAGTTCAGATTCCAGAAAAGCCTCTGAAGAGAGGGGAAGGACGCTTGTCTCCTTCCGTAGGGTCCCAGGAAGAGCCAGGTGGCTTTTGATGTAATGGGGAGAGCATGGGAGTTAGACTCAGAACTTCGGTTGAAGTCCCGCCTGACACCTACCAGTGTGTGACCTTAGATATGTCAGAGAATCTTTCTGAGCCTCTGTTTGCTCCTACCTTAAAAACACCTACTTTACAGAGTTGATGTGAGAGGCAAACAATTAAAAGTTATTTAAGTTTAAACGTATCTACCACTCAGTAAAGACGGTTGAAGCTGTGTCACTCAATAAGTATTTACTGGACATTTACCCTGTGGTCAGGTACAGTACTAGGTACAGACGCTAGAGTGTTGATGGTCATGGAACTTCAGGTCTAATGGGAAAGGCGGGCATAAAGTCACCATCAATACTTAAGCAAACATGTCCCTAATGAAAAAGTGTTGGGTCCTGCTGAAGTATACCCAGTTACAGCCTAATCAATATGGGAGGGGTCCGGTTTGGGGGAAGAGCAGATGTGTTTACTCATGACTAAATTCCCACTGTGTAGCTCAGGGACCTAGGCCCATAGCGGACACTGAATAAACCCCTGACCACTTTCCCTCTTCTTTTTCTGTGAAGGACGAGACTTGTCTGCCTTCTCTCCAGGTTTTCTATTAATAGTACAATGTTAGCCGGACGAGGTGGCTCACGCCTGTAATCCCAGCACTATGGGAGGCCGAGGTGGGTGGATCACCTGTGGTCTGGAGTTCAAGATCAGCCTGGCCAACATGGTGAAACCCGTCTCTACTAAAAATACAAAAATTAGCTGGGCATGGTGGCAGGTGCCTGTCATCCCAGCTATTTGGGAGGCTGAGGCAGGAGAATCGCTTGAATCGGGGAGTTGGAGGTTGTAGCTAGTCAGGATTGCACCACTGCACTTCAGCCTGGGGACACAGCAAGACTCCTACTCAAAAAAAAAAAAAAAAAAAAGAAAAGAAAAGAAAAAAAAAATAGTGCAATGCTGCTCAGTTTAGTGTTTATTAAGTAGCAACGTGCCCTCCAAGCTAAGACCACCTGAGCTCCTGGGTCCATATCCTGTCTTACTCAGAGCCAGATCATCGCCAAGTCATAGTCATTCTTCTAGGATGATTGCCTGGCTGCCACTCAGCAGCATACGTAGTGCTACTAGGGGCTGGCTTTGGCTTCACGTGGCTCCTGCTTACCTGAGATGTAGACCTCATTTTTCAATGTCACGCATGCAAACTCCACCCACTTCTTATTCTCACTCTCCAGCTCGTGCTCCGTTAGCGGGAGCTTGGCCACCTCCAGGCGGCTGCGCCTCAGGGGGTCCAGGCAGGTCACCTCTGCCACAAACCGTTCATCCTTCGTGCAGCCACCAATGATCATGAACACCTCGGACTGGAACTCGTGCATCCTGGGCTTGGTGCGCTCCGAAATGATCTGGAAATCAATGGGGGTACATAAAGGCAGGACAACACAATGGTTCAGCGCTCAGGCCACGAAGCCCATAGGAGCAGGCTCCAGTTCCCACACCTGCCACAGCATGACCACGTGACTTCACCTCGCTGAGCCTCGGTTTCATCATCTGTATCATGCAGTATTAGAGGTAACTACCTCGTAGGTGTGTTTCCACAATGAAGTGGGATAATGTATGTAGTGTGCTTCACTCAGGGCCTGGTACATAATAGGTGCTCAATAAATGTTACCTGTTTTTGTTGCTGTTTTAACAGGTCGGGGTCTATACCATCAGATGCACTTCCTGCCTCTCCTCTCCTGCCTGGTCTGAAACCTTAAATCCTGGAATTTCATTTTGGACTGTCCCCCTTGTCTTTAATTTCTTGATGAGATCTCAGACTTTGCTCCCCGTCAGCCTTTTGGAAGAGACATCATGGACAGTGACACATAGAACATTCAGAGACTCAGGAAACAAGAACTAGAAGGAATCGGGGTGTGGCCAGGGAGGCAGGAAGACTGGTTTCCACATACAGTGTATGACCTCTCAGAGCTTCCGACAAGTGAAGAAATCCATTCTATGGGCATTTGGACCCCGCTGAAAGAGCACAGGCTTGCAAGTCAAATGTACCAGGGTCCTATCACCGATGGCCATGTGGCCTTGGAGAAGCAACACAAACCTCTGTAAACTGCTTGTTCATCATTTCTCTGCTCTCAGATGATTGTGAGCATTCGTAAGGTCATGAGGTGGAGGCATGAGCAGCACCCAGCACATACTCGCTCCTCAACAGATAGTCATGCCTGCAGGAGCAGTGGCAGATGCCATCTTGATACTGCTACAAAAGGAAGAGCTGCCCTTCCCTGGTTCCATTGGCCCCTGGGCTCCATGGTGAAGGTTCCACAGGAGTGCTGATGGGAGGCAGAGAGGCAGCCACCATTTCCCAGATGGCCAAAGTCCCATTTCCCTACAAAATTACGCTGATCTAACAGACTACAGAACTTCAATTTTGCCCACAGGTGGTGACAAGTAGGTTACAGTAGCAAACACTGAGCCCTCAAGTAGTGAATGCAGCCCAGACCCACAAATAATCAGACCAGCCAACTCCCAGCCTCAACTTTTCGTAACAGTCTTCGTTCGGTTGGTCGGCTTTCTGTGCCTAGGAGCCTGGTCCAGTGAATTCTGCACCCTCAGTTCTTGAGGCTGGACCATGGCCGTAACATCTATGGCAGCTGTTCCTTACAGGTCAGCAGAGTGGGGATGGGTGTGGCTGGGGGACAAAGCCTAGGCAGTGGCCTGGGTGAGGGTGTGGACAGCAGAACACTGCCAGGGCAAGGGTGGAGGGGTGGGCCGGGAAACCTGGAGGCACCATGAGAGCACCAAGCTGGCAGGACAGGGTCTGGGCAATGGCACCAAAGCCAAGCTTTGCTGCTCTGCAACTTTCTCTCCAGCTACCAGCCCTGGTTCCTGTCCCTAAACCCCATGCCCTACAGCCGAGGCACAGCCTCCAGCACCAATCTGGTCCTCTTTTAGAGCGGATTTAGGTGTTGCAGGGCTATGCTTTGCAAACAGCACGGGCCTCCCAGAATGGATTCCCTCATGACCCTTTCTTCCATTCTGGGAACCAGGCCTCGGCCTCCACTCCGAAGCTCCCCCCATCTTATTTGCGATGCCTGCTCTCCTGCCCCAGTAACCTGTTGGGTGACTGAGAGGCCGCTAGGAGAACTGGACTAGCCATGGTCTTACCTCTGACCCCAGGGCTGGCGCCTTGTTCCTTGTCCTGACCTGTGGCAGGCTCTCCTCTAACTGACTGAAATCCCTGGGCTCCTGCTGCTGCCTGGATCTCCCCGTAATATTCTACTCTCAATTCCCCATGCTACCACCCCAACCCACTTACCCTTTAAGACATGATGAATAATGTACCATGTGACACTTTGTCCCTTTCTCCAGGAAGCCATTCCTAACTGTGTACACATTCCCATAACCCTGAATTTCCCCACAACGGCACTGTTCGCGCTTCATTGTGATTTATTGTAAGACCCTGATGGCAGGAACGGCGCTTCTTCTCCAGTGGATCCTCAGCACCAAGAACAGTACCTGGAGCTTGTGGACATCTATAAACATCGATTAAATGAGTGAGTGAGCTGGGTGCAGTGGCTCATGCCTGTAATTCCAGCACTTTGGGAGGTCGAAGCGGGTGGATCACTGAGGTCAGGAGTTCAAGACCAGCCTGGCCAACATGGTGAAACCCCATATCTACAAAAATTTTTAAAAACTTTAAAAAATTAGCTGGGTGTGATGGGCACCTGTAATCCCACCTACTCGGGAGGCTGAGGCAGAAGGATCGCTTGAACCCGGGAGGCAGAGGCTGTGGTGAGCTGAGGTGGTACCATGGCACTCCAGCCTAGGCAACAAGAGCAAAACTCCATCTCAAAAAGCAAAACAAAACAAAACAAAACAAAAAGCGAACGGAGGAGTGAATGAATGGGCAAGCTAGGTAACTCCGTCTAAATTACTGTGGTAGTGGGCACCCACAATGGCCCCCGGTGACCCTTCTTCCTGGTATTCACATCTTGTGTAGTTCCCTCCACACTGTTCTAGAATTGGTCTCTATGATCGATTACAGCAGAAGTGGTGATATATCCCTTCTGAAATTAGGCTATAACAGGCACTACCAGCTTGCATCCGGATTACTCATGCAGTCTTTCTTAGATCATCTGTTCTGGGGGAGGCCAGCTGTTAAGATGCTCACGTGGCAAGAAACTGAGGCTCCCAACTAGCAGTCAGCAAGGATCCGATGCCTGCCAACAGTCCAGTGAGTGAGCTTGAATCCCACAGGAACTTTGAGATTACTGTAGCCCCAACCAACAGTTTTACTGCAACTTCATAAGAGACCCTGAGCCAGAAGCACCCAGCTAAACCACTCCTAGATTCCTGACACTCAGAGTCTGTTAGATAGTAAGTGTTTGTTATTTTACACTTTTCAGTTTGGGGGTAATTTGTTATGCAGCAATTGATAACTAACACAGTCATCCAGCTGATGGGCTTGGCTGGGGTAATGAGACCTGCCTTAGAACTCTGCACCACAGAACTGCCAAGTGGTGGCATCACCACATTGTAAGTTCAGCTACGTTTGGCAAAATAACCCCAAAGTCATGACAAAGGTCAATCTGAGGTCTGAGATGTGCCAGGTTGTTGCAGACACACGGAACTGTTTGCCAATGAGTTGCATGGAACAATCAGGCATAACCAGTTTACTTTCAGATTGTTAAAGCAGAGCAGATAATTGCACCTTAGTGCCTGCTCACTCTCTGCAGACCCTGTACAGGGTACAGAGTGATCATATTGTTTCAGCAAAGATGTCAATGGGCTGGAGCCTCTGCCCCCTTTCCCATATCACACACATCAGAGTCACTTTTGCTATAGACCAAGTTCATGTCTGAAAACGTAGGAGGCAATTAAGAGGCAACCTTCCTCTGTCCCCAAAGACTTCTTCCAATGAAGGTTCCAGCTACCACTCCCAAATCAAAGGAAGACTGACATTTGCTTTTAGTGTTCTAAAATTTCCAGTTGTTACCACCCGTGTAGAGGACAGGCAAGGTTAAAAAAGAAAGAGGATGATAGGACAAGAGGGTTAAAGTTTGGTAAATGAAGGGTGGGGGAGAAGTGTGTTCACAGAGTAGCCTTCAGCCTTACTCTACTGCCATCAGGAGTCAACCCAAGGCCACGCCAGCAGTGAGCAGGCTGGATTCCCAGGGAATCAACTGGCAATAAGACCCCGATTGGGAGGCCTTGGTCGTTGGTTGGTTGGTTCAGTTGCCCAAACTATAAAATGAGGATGAGAAAGCACCTTGAGAAGGACTTGGGAAAAAATAAGGCCACAAAATCCTGGGACACAGTGAAAAGACTGATTTTAGCCCCAGAGAAGAAAAATGATTGATTGTGAGAGACGAAACAATGATAAAGGATCCAAGTGGCAATGACAATAGCTTCCATTTGTGGGACACTTAGCATGCACCAGACACTGTGCTGAGCATTCCATTCATTACTTAATTCTCAAAACAGTTCTGTCAGTTGGTAGGTACTATTATCCCCATGTTACAGATCAGAGCTGAGCCTTCGAGCAGCTAAGTAATTGCCTGAGGTTACACTGTAAATAAATGGTGCGATCAAGATGAACACCCCGATCTCTGCCTGACTCAGAGCCCAGGCTCTCACCACCGAAGAATTTTCCAGATGTCAGAATTCTCTCTCCTCCTAAATCTAAAGTTTACAATGTCTGACTCTGCCCCCAGCACCTTGGAAATACAAAAGGCAAGGAAAATATTTCATTGTAGCAATTTTGCAGAAGACAGGGTAGGGATCTTTTATGCCAGAGAAAAGCCTTTCTCATCTGCATTTCAAGGACTTAGAAAATAGGAAGCAGAAATAATAGCACAAATATTGGAGGTATAGTTGAGCAAGGCACTGTTTATTTTTAAATTGTTTTTAAAGTGCTATTTAAACTTTTAGGTTCAGGGGCATGTGCAGGTTTGTTATACAGGTAGATTGCGTGTCATGGGGGTTTGGTGTACAGATTATTTCATCATTCATAACCAATAAGCATAGTACCTGATAGGTAGTTTTTCTTTTCTTTCTTTTTTTTTTTTTTTTAAAGACGGGGTTTTACCATGTTGGTCAGGCAGGTCTTGAACTCCCGACCTCAGGTGATCCGCCCGCCTCGGCCTCCCAGAGTGCTGGGATTACAGGCGTGAGCCACTGCGCCCAGCTGATAGGTAGTTTTTCACCTCACCCTCCTCTCATCCTCCACCCTCAAGTGGGCCCTGGTATCTTTTGTTCCTTTCTTTGTGTTCATGTGTACTCAGTGTTTAGCTCTCACTTATAATTGAAAACATGCAGCATTTGGTTTTCTGTTCCTGTCAGTTCACGTAGGAGAATGGCCTCCAGCTCCATCCATGTTGCCGCAAAGAACATGACAGGATTCTTTTTTACAGCTGTGTAGTATTCCATGGGAGACACTGAATAAATGCCGAACTGAGGGCAGTTGCAGAGACTAATATATGCAGGCTATCTGCTAGACATCCAGCATGGAATAGGGCCTATGTGGTTTCCTAGGCTTTCCCCATCAATCCACTTATAATTCTTCATTTGTTAAATGTCCCATCTTCTCTGATACACACTGTTTTTGCAGTACCTGGTGCCATATCTGGCATGGAGTTCGTGTTCCGGATTTATTTGCCAAAAATGAAGGCATAGCACCCTTAAATACATGGGATGCTGTTTAAGTAGTTTTTAGGGGGAAATTTGTAGCGTGAAAGCCCACATTAGAAAGGAAGTCTCAGATCAGTGGCCTCCACTTCCACCGTAAGGAACTAGAGAAAGACGTGCAAATTAAACCAAGCGGAAAGAAAGAAGATAATGATCAGAGTGGAAATTTGAAACAGAAAACAGAAAAACAAGAGAAAATCAAATGAAACCAGACATTAGTTATTTGAGAAAAATCAATAAAATTCATAAACTTCTAACCAGATTGATCAGGGGAAAAAAAAGCAGGAGGGACACAAATTACCAATATTTGGAATGAGAGATATGACAATACTATAGATTCTGCAGGTATTAACAAGATAATAAAGAAATGCTGTGGACAACTTTATGCCAATAAATTCAGCAACTTACATGAAATGAAAAAGTTCTTTGAGACACAAACTATCAAAGTTCATGCTAGAAGAAACAGAGATCCTAAATAGTCCTATGTCTGTTAAAGAAATATACATTATAGTTTAAAAACTTTCCACAAAGAAAACACCAGGCTCTGGTAAATTCTACTACACATTTAAGGGTATGTTTGCGGAGTGTATGAATGAACAGTGCCTCTAAAGACAACCAAAAAAATTAGAAAAGAACACACAGAAAAAGGGAGAAACTCCAGAAGAAAGACAGACAATCCCTGGGCCACATTTGGCTAAGGCTTCTACCAGTGGCCTAATGAAGAAGGCTTGGTAGCTAATCCCAGAACCACTGCAGAGTGAGGCATGAGTTCTCATGTGTACAAACTGTTAACAAGCTGTTCCTATATCATTACTTCATCTCCACTAAATTTGTTCTTGTCTTTTTGAAGTTCTGAATACAAATCTTCTTCAAGAATTGTTAAGGAGAACCAGGTAGATCCAAATGATATGTTTATTCACCATTCATAGTACCCATTTAATCATTCAACAAGCACTTACTAATTACTGATTCACTATATAGCAGTATTAGAACTCTCTCCTAAGATCTGGAGATGAAAAGTATAATAAGACATATTTCCTGCTATAACAAGCTCCCAGTCTAGAGGTATTTACAGATGATAAATTCAAATGGTTATCATGCAGCAACTGGTGCTTGATAGAGCAATGCATCAAGTGCTGTGAAAACATGGAGAGTGGCTGGGTGTGGGGCTCACACCTGTAACCCTAGCACTTCGGGAGCTGAGGTGGGAAGATCACTTAAGCTCAGGAGTTCAAGACCTGCCTGGGCAACATAGTGAGACCTTGTCTCCACAAAAAATTTAGAAATTAGTCAGGTGTGTTAGTGCATGCCTATAGTCCCAGCTACTTGGATGGCTGAGGTGGGAGGATCACTTAAGCCTGGGAGGTCGACGCTGCAGTGAGCTATGATTGTACCACTGTATTCCAGCCTGGGCAACAGAGCAAGACCTCATCTAAAATAAATAAATAAATGGAAGAGTCTCTGGAGAAAGTGATGCGTGGACTGGGTTTTGAAGTAGTAGAAGTCAGCTAGATGAAGAAGAGGAGAAAAGCATGTGAACAACACTTGTATTGACCTGGAGGCAGAAAAAGCACATCTACTTTGGGGAACCCCAAGCAGTGCGTTAGGACTGCAGCAGAAGTGGAAGGCTGGAGAGGATGCTGAAGAAGCAGGCAGGAGGTTAATGATGCAAGACCAGGCTCTGGGAACACCGGTAGGAAGTATGGGCTTTATCCTGAAGGTGATGGGGAGCCAGTGAAGAAGCCAAGCCCGGGAGCAAGAGGATCAGACTTGGGTTTCAGATCTTCCAGCTGGTGAATAAATTGGAGGGAGGCCAGACATGGGGCAGGGAGATGAGTTTTGAGAAATTTCCAGAAATTCAGATGATGAGAGTCCAAATCCAAGAGATGCAAGGTTTTAACCAGATAGCACCCCCATGGAATAGTGACTAGACAGGGTACGTTCTTGTTTTTTTGTTTGTTTGGAGATGGAGTCTCACTCTGTCACCAGGCTGGAGTGCAGTGATGCGATCTCGGCTCACTGCAACCTCCTCCCAGGTTCAAGTGATTCTCCTGCCTCAGCCTCCCGAGTAGCTGTAGCTGGGACTATAGGCACACACCTTCATGTCCAGCTAATTTTTTGTATTTTTAGTAGAGGTGGGGTTTCACCATGTTGGCCAGGATGGCCTCAATCTCTTCACCTTGTGATCCGCCGGCCTCGGCCTCCCAAAGTGCTGGGATTACAGGCATGAGCCACTGTGCCTGGCCCAGAGCATGTTCTTATTCGTGTGTGCAGTGTGACCCCCAACTTCCCACCCTTCCACAACTGGGAAGAGGAAGCATGGGCCAGGCGTGGTGCTGAGTGATTTCTGCATCTCACCTAATGCTCTCAGTAGCTGTCTGAACACATGGGATCGGCCTCACAGA
The DNA here is from genome assembly GCA_963573385.1 of Cacajao melanocephalus. Classification (NCBI taxonomy): domain Eukaryota; kingdom Metazoa; phylum Chordata; class Mammalia; order Primates; family Pitheciidae; genus Cacajao; species Cacajao melanocephalus. The sequence continues at coordinate 5,229 of CAUYLG010042147.1, read as the reverse complement.
TCGGGAATCAAGGATTCTGGAACTGCGTGACTCAGCAACGAGCAGGGCAGTGTTTCTTCCTTAATGCCGTAAGGATTTTTGAATCCGCTTCACTTGCATCTCTATGAGTCCCTAGCTAACTCCTTACTTTGCTGGTTAAATATAGCACCTCTTATCTTTGACTCACCTCATTGCCAGAAAGGTGGTACATCCTGGCTTCCTGGAGCAGCGGGAAGACCTCTGGACATTGCCTGATGAGAGGATCTGCTTCTACCGTCTCCACAAAGTACCATGGGTCCAGAAGCGGTAAGCGCACGTTCTCAAGGACATAGGGGAGTAAGCAGAGTCGTTCTGATGGCTTGTGCCGGACCCAGCTCATCACGGTCTCAAACACCTGAGCCTCCTCAGTCACGTAAAGGTCATCACTCTTCAAGATGTGGTGCAGAGTGTCCACGGGTAGGTCAAGGAACTCCTCAGAGTTCAGAATCTGCACAAAGTTTTGAACGATGTAACTCTGAACCTGCTTCTTTAGAGTGTCCAACGAGTGTGTATCAGCCAGCCTCAGTATTCCAACACAGTTTTCTGGATTCAAGGCTTCAGTAAGGAAGCTGGCACAGGCATCCACCATCCGCAGGAACTGATGGAACAGAAAGGGCGGAAAGGAGGCCAGAAAATGATGAGTCCACAAGAGGTTTATCAGTGAGTTGTGTGTAGTAGCCAAAAATTGGAAACAATATTTGTCCAACAGTACTGAAATACATGTAATACATTCATACAGTTGACAGCTCTCTAGATACTTAAAAACATGTGGTAGGAGAATATTAAACAAAATGGAAAATGTTTATAATGTATTGAGTTTTAAAATCTGTTCAATGGATCTGATTAAGCCTCTACATTTAATCAGCTATTTATGGGAAATACAGGGGAAAGAGGAACCTGCTAAATGACACCATGAGAACACGATCAGCAAAATCCAGACTGGAAAACTCGACAGAACAACTTGTTCAGTTTCTTCAACAAAAACATTACAAGGGGAAAAAAGAGAGAGAGAGGAGAAGGAGAACCTAAAGATAAAAAGAGATTTAAGACACATCAACCAATTGCAAAGTATGGATTTTATTTGGATTCCTGATTTAAACTATATATATACATAAACAATATATGTTTTTTAAAGTTGGAGAAATGTATACAATGCCTAATATTTGGTGATAATGCAACAATTATTATTCATTTTTTGGTGCAATAATGGTTTCATGTTTATGTTTAAGAAGAATCATTTTTTAGAGACATAACATAAATATTTACAGATAAAATGAGAAAAGCACTTTGCAATCATATGTACATGAGGATTCTATTTTTTTTTTTTTTTAAACACTGGGTTTCACCATGTTGGTCAGGCTGGTCTTGAACTCCTGACCTCAGGTGATCCGCCCGCCTTGGCCTCCAAAGTGCTTGGATTACAGGCGTGAGCCACAATGCCCAGCCAAGGATTCTATTTTTATAAAGAAAACATATACAGAATAAAGTCATAGAAAAAAGACTAAAGGATATAGGTTATCAGGTATCTTAAGGCAAATTATTCTGCAGTAGCAAACAACCCCCACGTCTCGGGGGCTTACAACAATAAATGCTTCTCTCTCACATGTAATATGTCCACACAGTCAACAGCACCATAGATACTTAAAAAACGTGGTAGGAGAATATTAAATGAAATGGAAAATGTTTGTAATGTATTGAGTTTTAAAATCTGTTCATTGGATCTAATTAAGACTCTACATTTAATCAGCAATTTATGGGAAATACAGAGGAAAGAGGAACCTGCTAAATAACGCCATGGGAACATGATCAGCAAAATCCAGACTGTGGAAAACACCAGATATGTTCTTCCCAGGGCACTTCACTCCAGGGCCCAGGAATGTGGAAAAGCCCTTACCTGAGATATGCTGGTCTCATGACAGAAGGGGAAAAAACATGGCAGAACCACACAAACGCTTTTAAAACTTCTGTTCAGACGGGGCGCATGCTACATTCATTTATGCAAAACCATCCAGAGTAAGTCTCATGGCAAAATTTGTCATCAAGGGAACCACAGTTCTCCCAGAGAAAGAGGTGTCATGGGATGGACAGGGAATATACTATACAGATAACAGAAGGTACAACATACTAATAAGACTATGAGAATTTTTCTAGTTTGGTTTATTTATATATTTTATTTATATACTCTAAGATGAGTAAGTACCACTTTTGTCATTAAAAATTAATTTATACAATTATTGACTGGCTGTCAGATCCCATTTTTAAGTTATCAGCATTCTCATAAAAATTCAAGTCCCGGCCGGGCGCAGTGGCTCACACCTGTAATTCCAGCACTTTGGGAGGCAGAGGCAGGCGGATCACGAGGTCAAGAGATTGAGACCATCCTGGCCAACACGGTGAAACCCCATCTCTACTAAAAATACAAAAAAATTAGCCAGGCGTGGTGGCACGCACCTGTGGTCTCAGCTACTCGGGAGGCTGAGGCGGAAGAATCGCTTGAACCCAGGAAGTGGAGGTTGCAGTGAGCCGAGACTGTGCCACTGCACTCCAGCCTGGTGACAGAGCAAGACTCCATCTCAAAAAAAAAAAAAAAAAAAATTCAAGTCCCTTATGCTTGTACAGCACTTTATAGATGACAAAGCACTGTTATATGCATTGTATTTTTTAATATCCATTTTACAGGTGAGGTGTCTCCAATGCATTGGTTCATTCTTATTTGTTGTTCTCTGGAGCTTAGCTTTGAACAAGGTCAGCCTCCTAGCTCCCTTCCCTGTCGACTGGACTCCTTATAGGGTCAAGTTCTTGGTGCACATGGATTGATCGATTAATGGGAAGAGAGGAAAAGGGAGGCTAAGGAGGCACGACCTGGTGGGGGAGGCCTTCTGAAGGCAGGTTCTGGTGAGAGTAGGGATGGTACAGACCTGACTGGGAAGGGATGGCAGGAGCTGGGGGGAGTGGGGCTATGGAGCCTGAAGGTTGAGGGTGGGCAGGACTGGTTCTAAGAGTGGACCAACGTGACCCAGGCTCTGGACTTTACTCCAGAGCATTCCAGGGAACACATCCCTGACTTTTTGGATCAATCTCTATTGCAAAATACTATCTTTCTGTGTCAGACCACATAGAATTGTCAGTTTAAAAAGCATTTCTCGGGCTGGGTGCAATGGCTCATGCCTGTAATCCCAACTCTTTGGGAGGCCAAGGCGGGCAGATCATCTGAGGTCAGGAGTTCGAGACCAGCCTGACCAACATGGAGAAACCCCGTCTCTACGAAAAATACAAAAAATTAGCTGGGTGTGGTGGCAGGTGCCTGAAATCCCAGCTACTTGGGAGGCTGAGGCAGGAAAATTGCTTGAACCTGGGAGGTGGAGGTTGCGGTGAGCCAAGATCATGCCATTCCACTCCAGCCTGGGCAACAAGAGCGAAACTCCATCTCAAAAATAAATAAATTAAATAATAAAAGCATTTCTTTGAGGGTCAATGCAAAGTTGGAGAAGGCCTGAATTCTGCCTCAGAACCTGTGTCTGCTGGCCTCAACCGCCAGCAGCTCTGTTCTTCGCATGAGCAACCATGGAAACGGTTGAGACTGAGGCTGCGAACACCTGCTTAGTCGTTGGCACATTTTTCAGTTCGGTGAGTGAAAACATGCAACCAAGACCAAGCCCCTTGAGCCCTCCGAACCAGACGCCAGAGCCCCGTCTGGCCCTGTTCGCAGAGACATCTATGAGAGCTGAAAGGAAACTCACTTCAGTGGTAGCCCCCAGTGCAAAATACCACGATCATCATGCCAGTGTTTGCGTGAGGGGAAAAGTAAATAGATATTTCTAGGTACTTAGACTATCTCTGGGAGCCCGCACAAGACCTGATAACAGTGATTGCCTCTGCTGGTGATAATGAAACAATTATTATTCATTTTAGGTACAATAATGGTTTTATGTTTGTGTTTAAGAAGAATCCTTATCTTTCAGACACATAACTGAAATATTTGTGGATAAAATGAGGAAAGCACTTCACAAATCATACGTACATTATGATCCTATTTTTATAAAAAAATAGAATAAAGTCACAGAGGCCAGGCACAGTGGCTCACACCTGTAATTCCCATCTAATTTTCTGACTTATAGAGAAAATACTAGAAGGTAACATACAAAATGCTAGCAGTGATTATGAAGTTTTTAATTGTTTAAGTTTATTGTATGACCAAGTTTACTATACTGAGCATGAACATTGTAAACTCAGGAAAAAAATATGTAAAATAAACACTTTATTGTGATTTCAAAGGACACAATGAAAAACTAAAAGGTAAAAACTAAGAGAGCACTAACTGTAGGCCAGACTCCACACACTAAGAGTTACTCGACCCTCACCGCAACACCATGAAAGAGGAATTTCTTATCATCCCTGAGGAACCCAGAGCCAGAGAAGTAATCTCCTCAGAGACTTACAGTTAATCAAAGATAGAACTAAAGTTGGAACCAGTCATCTCTGATTCCAAAAACACATGTTTTTTATATTATTTTTCAAGCTGCTTCAGGTCAAATGACGCGTGTGGCGGGCAAAGGCTTGCCAGATGCCAAATGTCATTTGCACAAGTCACTGGGTAGCTCAGACGACCTGATCTGCCCCGACACAGAAAGGACCAGCCAATTCCTAGTCCTGCTTGATGGCTATTGATGAGCAAAGAAGGAAACCACAGAGGAGAATCCAATCAAGTACTGAAGCTCGCATTTGTCAGAAGCATTGACCCAAACTCGTCTCTCTTCCCTCCACCTGTCAACTCACCCCTCCAGCCACCTGTGTATGGACCAAATGTGAATCAAGTGTGTGTGTTTTTTTATTTTACTTCATGTTCTGGAATACACGTGCAGGCAGAAAGTGCAGGTTTGTTACCTAGGTATACATGTGCCGTGGTGGTCTGCTGCACCTATCAACCCATCATTTCGATTTTAAGTCCCGCAGGCATTAGGTGTTTGTTCTAATGCTCTCCCTCCCCTTGCCCCCCACCCCTGGACAGGCCCTGGTGTGTGATGTTCCCCTCCCTGTGTCCATGAGTTCTCATGGTTCAACTCCCACTTATGAGTGAGAACATGCAGTGTTTGGTTTTCTGTTCCTGTGTTAGTTTGCTGAGAATGATGGTTTCCAGCTTCATCCATGTCCCTGCAAAGGACATGAACTCATTCATTTTATGGCTGCGAGCATCTATTAATATTATATAGG